>LN483380.1:544866-846639 GCA_900002565.1 Culicoides sonorensis
ATAAAAAGAGACACTTTGACTGTTTTAATAGCTTTAAGGTGTTTGATTTGTATACATAATAAAAGGAGAGTACACAAGCCAAGAACCGAAGGGTAAATGTATCATGAAAATGACGATGATGGTTTATTTTCTGTTTTAATAGTGTTGTCAAATCTATTATATTTTGTGCCTGTGTCTTTGTGTGTTGGTTTGTCAATTTATTTTTTGTCGACTTGTTCATTTAATGGCCTGTCTTTCATTATTTTATGGGTTTTTATCGCTATCTTCATTACTTTTTTTTTATTTTTTTTTAAAAAAAAGGACAATCAACACCATTACCCGAATTTAATTTTAATGGAATGGGATAAAATGAGAGATTTATGGTTCAAATGATGAGATTAAATGAAAACTGATCATTTAAAATCATATTTTTTAAACGTCCATTTGAATCGAAATTCAATTCAAATTATCTTATATAAAAGCAAATCCAAATCAAAGACCCTTGCTTTTCATTTATAATTACAATTATAATGAAATCTTGATGACTTTGAATTATATCAATATTGGATTATAATAATTTGTTAATAAATCAACTCTCACATGCGTAAAAATCGTTATTCACTTTCATATTAAATCATAATTGATTCTGAAATCGAAAAAAATGACTTTTAATGATTCAAATTATTTATGTCTGGGTTAACATTCAATTAGAAAATTTTCTATAATAATCAGAAAATTGCTTAATTTTGCTTCTCTTATTAAAAAAGAATGATGTCTGCAAAAAAATGTTTGTTATGTGCTAAAATAATCACTATGAAACAAGGATTTTAATTGATCTAATTAATTGAAATGATTTTGCAGAATTTTCATGAGAAAATGAAACGAAATTTCGAATAATTATGAGAAAATTAAATAAATAAGAAATTGATTAAATTGTCTTGGATTAATTGTTAATTGGAACACGTGTCACTTTTTTTTTTTTTGTTCAATTTTACTGTTTCTAGGATTAATTGAAATATTAGGGAAGTAAGTGATGAAAGTAAGGTAGAAATAAGTACAAAAGTAAGGCAGAGATAAGGTCATGCTTACAAAAAATTGGCCTTAATCTGGAATCAGGTCAAGAATCGAGTGCCCTGTTTCCATTTCCCTGCTTTTAATCGGTTTGAATTGATAATTAACATTTGAGCTTTAATTTAGCTACTTTTAATGTAAATAAAATGAAATAATTATAAAAAAGGGTAAATAAACAACAAATCAAGTTTGATCCGGTAAAATAAATAACAATTAAAATCTGTTCCACTTTTTTCACTATCTGCTGAATTTTAAACATTTAAAACTTATTTTTCACTATTTTTCTATCGTTTTTGTTTCGCTCTTATTTGTTTTGCTTTTTTCTTCTTCAATTGTGTTTTTGTTATTTTCATTTAAATAAATAGCTTAAATGTTCATTTAAATTCTGAAGTAAATTAATTAAAAATACAAAGAGAAATAAAAATAAAACATTGAATTTCATTTAAAACGAAAAAATTTAAGTGAAACGAAAAAGGAGCAAATGAGAAATTGTTTCACGAATTTTTTATTTTTAAATTGAAGTGAAATTAAATTCAGGTATGACACAAATGTGCTATATTTTAAAAAAAAATTTTTCAAAAAATATCAAAATTGGTTTGAAATTTCAATTTAAATCAATTGAACAAAAAGTGCTTTTAAATGTGATTGAATTGTAAACTAATTACTTTGAATTATCTCATCTTTGAAACAAGAGATTTGACGTCAATTGAGATTGAATTTCTGTTTGTAAATTGATCAGATAATTAAAATTCAAGGATATCGATTGAAATTTAAAAGCACTTTAAATTTACAAAAAAAAATGAGGAAACTTTTAAATTATGTCACTGCAATTTCTATGCCAATGACACAATAAATAAATAAATAAAGTTGTGTGAAGGTGTTTTAACTTTGATTTTATCTTATTGTATTTTTTTTCTTGGCACAGAAGCAGTCTTCCATTACTTTTGTTTCACATTGCAACTTTAAACTTTCCTTTGAAATTGGCAGCCTTTCCCACTTCTAATATCATTGCTGTATATCAACCACATATCGAAGAGACAGAAGTAATACACACACATTATACATAAAAATAGAAATAGATCACATATTAAATTGAATGTATGTTATTTTTGTCTCGTACTTCTTCTTATTATTATTTTTACTGTGTTTTGTCTTTTCTCTCTTTTATTTTCCATTTTTTAATATTTTATTTGAATTGAAAAGATTTACCGCACCCTTGGGACACGTTTCCATTAAAAAGATGTTCAATTCATGTTTATCGGTTTGATTTGTGTATCTTTGAATTTAATATGTGTGAGTATTTTATGTGTGTGTGTTTTTCAAATTTGCAATGACATTTCAACTTATTATTAAATGAATGAAATGTAATGTGATATACAGTTGAAGGGTTTTTTTCTATTTGATAGGATTTAATGAATATTGATAGAGCATAAAATTATTGTGAGGAGTTGGATAGTGTTTTGGAATTTAATTATTTGTTTTAAGTGTGGAATTTAATTTACTCTGGAATCTGGTTATCTTTGGAATAAATCAAAAAACTGGTACAGAAAAAGGGCAATTATGTGATAGCCTTACATTTTCTGTATCTGCGAAATCGCATGGATTCACGTTAGACGAGTACTTTCCTTTTCATAGGATCCAGTTTCAGATCAGGTCAGAATGTAGGGCGACTATTAAGCCTGTACTCGGGCCATCAGTGGGGCTCATTGTCGGGGTCACCAATATAGCTATTGAGGATTGAAAGCTAGTTTATTTTTTATTTTATAATTTTTATTTGATTAACAGAAACAACAATTTACGTGTTGTTCTTCTGAAAGCAGCCACACGAATGAAATTAAATTATGAAAATTGACGTATCCTTTCTTTATAAATAATACTCTGGTAACTTAAATCATTTTAATAATAAAATTTAAATAGAAAATTATAAGTGGAAACACTTACTCAGCCACTACAAACATACCCTTTTATCATCATCCGAGGAACTTAGCTTTTATCCTGTCATCCTAAGAAGTCGCCACCTTTATCTAGCCTTTAACTCAAATTAAGTAGCCAGAAAAAAGGACATTTGGGATTAAAAAGTTTAATGGCCACATTGAGAATCGAACAGCCTAAACCTTTAATACCCAATTTTGCTCTTAATTACACTTTTATGCACTTTGTTGCTCCAGATTTTTACTCTTTAATACTCTTAATTACATTTCCATACACCTAAGCTGTCTTTTATACTCTTTGATGCACTTTCAGGCTCTTAGGTTCTTTTTCTATAGCAAATTGTAAGAGTTTATTCCTCTTAAAGTTTATTTCTTACCCCTTTTTGTTCTTTTAAATTTTATTTTTAATTACAATTTGAGGTCTTCACTCTCTGACTGTATGCTATAGACTGACTTACTTTCTTTTCTACGCTCTATTTTCTCCGACGCCGGTTCATTTGCCATCATTCCTTACCCTATCATCCCGCTTCCACTGCGTTTAACATGTTACAAAAGCTTACAATCGGTAGCTGAGCGTATTCAAGGACAGGTTCTTTTTCAGTCTGAAAAAAGAGATGAGTCCAAGTAAAGCCTTCTACAATATGAGTGGCTGTACCTTAATTGTTACACCTAAAAAGAGAAAAAAAAACAAAATTACTCAGACATCAAGATCCAAAGCATACCTTTAATTTTTTTTCGTCAATCTTAACTTCAGCATTAACAAAAACCGTTTCATAAAATAAAACTTAACTCGAATTATTTTCCTTTAAAAGTTGAAAACTTTTTTTTCTTCAAAATATTCTCTCTCTTTAAATTAAATGTATTATTATTTATTTTTCTTCATCACCAAAGTCATGACCACTCTTACATTATATCAAAACCCATTCATTTATAACAATATGGCTTTTATTCTAAACTTTAATTTTTTTTCTTCATTTCAAGGAAAATTACGTTAAATTAAAAAAAAAAAGAAAAATGTAAAAGGCAAAAAGTATGAAAATATGTACAAATAATAAAAATAATTTTAAAAAGAAAAGTAAGAAGAAACCAAACCAAACCAAACTCTCTCTGTGTATGTTTTGTGTAGCATGTAAGATAAAAGTTCAAATCCGACTGCTGTAACATAAGACTTCAAAAAACTTTTTCAGAAAACTTTGTTATTATTATTATTATTTTAAAATTTAGTCTTAAATTTATATGAAAAAGGCAGAGAAATTCACTCTCTTTCTCTTGTTGGTTTGCTCGTTTACTCTTTTAAACTTATTAACAAATACTTTTTGGTGCTGTATCTAAGGATTCAGTACAATGCAAAATATAAATTTAATGGTTTTATGTCTAAATTTTGTATATAAATTTAAAGTTAAATTGAAAACATAATATGTGAGTATCAAAAAGTTAAAGGATGGAAAATAATAAATTAATATTTTAAACTAGCCAATTTGATATTATTATTTTATTTTAAAATATAAAAAGAAGAAAAAAAATATAAATTTTTGTTTAGAGCTCTTACATTACTTTAAAATTTATTTTATAAATATATTAATAGGAAATAATAGAAAAAGTTAGTTATTGAACTTAAATTCAAAAAAAAAAATAAAAGAGGAAGTAATGTAAATTGAAATAACTTTACTTTTAACATAATTGAAATATTTTTACTTTTAAATTAAATTTAATCTTAATTTAGAATGAAAGGAATTTAACTTACCCTTGAGCTGTGATCCATTATTGAAATTCAAGTCATCCGATTCGGTCTCTGTCGCTGAAAGAGAAAAAAAGTTAAATCAAACATTTTTCATGTTTCAACACCTTACATCTAAAAATATTCCAAGTAAATATGCAACCAAATTGAACAATTGACCTGAAAATTATTACGTGACCACTTAATAAATACAAATATCCGTAACACATGCTATATTATAAAAATATTTACATTTCATATTTTTTCTTTCTTTATATATAGACTATGATTCAAAGTAAAGTAAAGAAAAAATGAATAAAATAAATAAATAAGCATGATTGTGGGTAAAAGGGCGTTAAATGTGTTCTGCATTTACATTACTTCAATTTCAAACGAAACAAGTCGCTAAAAATACAGTTTTTTTCTTAAATAAATTGATTTGATTTTCACGTATTTCATCGTATTTAAGCCATTACCATCCTCAAATTTCAACACCACAAGTTTTTTTTTCAATGTACCAAATAAAAGGACCATGATGCTGATGATGATTGTATTCATATTACATCCATACATGTAACTTTGGGTGTATTGTAGACGAAACATCAATAATAAAAATAATAATAATATTTTTTCTCAGTGTAGTGCACAAATGATCCCTAAAGAATTTTATTTTTCTTTTTAGATTTTTCGTGAGTTTTTTTTTGGAGTATTTGAAATTCATGTAACGTCATCGTGTTCAATATAAATACATTCAATACATCAAAAAAAATTGTTCTTCGATCCTTTTTTATTTCGTCTTCGTCCTTTTTATTATTATAACTAACCCTTGAATGATGATGGGTGATTTTGGTTAATATAATATATTTTTTTATTATTATGATTTTAGATCACGAATTTATATACAAAAAAAACAAAAAATCATGTCGAAATGAAATTAGGGAGAAGTTAACTATGAACAACTTGACCTATTGACTGGAATGCAGTCGGATTGGAATTATTGGTTATGAAATTGTTGAGAAGATTATTGGAAGGGGGGGATGAATTTCAAATAATCTGGTGACGAGAACTGGATCAGGAATTTAAGGCTAGGAAAGTAACTGTAACCACAATAGGACTCTTTGAGACCGCGATGGTGCCCTTGTAGAACCTAAATTATTGAAACACATTTAATATACAACCGAGCTTAAAAGCCATGATGCTTTGAAGATTATTCAAGGCAGTGGTTAGCGTGTTGGACTAATAATCTTAAGACAGGAAGCTCAACTCCTGCTGGAGTCTTGAAACTTTACAAATTTAAATTCCTCTTTTGGCTGCTCAATAGGAGTTTAAGGCTTGATAAAGGTGGCGACTGCTTGAGATGACAGGATAAAAGCTAAGACCCTCTGATGACGATAACGAATATGCACAATAGGGCTGATTGATGACTTGAGTGTAGGCTTTAATAACGGTCCTTTAAGTCTACACTATGAAATTGACCGAATCCAATGGGTAAGGCATTCGTCTATCATTTCATCAGCCTGAGTTTGAATCCGATAAACTGCAAAAATTATTTCAACTGAATTGTGTTTCTTTCGATCTGAATAACTATTATGGCTAGGTAAGGATGCAACGGCTCTCGAATGACAGTATAAACGTTAAGGTCCATTCTGGGCTTTTGACCTGCAGTAGAGCTATGTAAGCCCTACCCTACTTTAAATCTGAATACTTACCATCTTTGTCCATCAAAAGAATTGAAGGCCAGTCAATATTTCCTCCTCCTGCTTAAAGGTCCTTAGTCTGATGCTTTAAAGTGATGCATCAGCTTATTCCCAGTCATTTCATCTGTAAATAAATCAACAGATATCTTATACAATTCAAAACAAGGAATTTTCCTATATCGTTATCTATTCAAAAATATGCTGATATATTCAGAATCTTACCATCACCGAGAAATTTACATATAATAAAATCATGACACATCACATGCATACCTAAAACAAAATATATATATTTGTACTTTAATCTACCTCAAAAGTAACATATCATAATATTTATTGATGATATTTGATCCGTAATGTGATATGTTTGCTTTAGATTAGCATTACAATGAAGTGAAATTTTTCCATCATTTCCTTTAAACAAAATATTTTTACACACCGTATAATGATTATTCGCTTAAGCTAAAAGAAAAATTAAATTATCTCATTTTACAACTTTCTGGAAGGTTTCCTTTTCGGTCTCTGTTTTAAAATTCAGCTGGTTTTTGTGGAAAAGTACGCATAATTTAACGTAATAAATTAACGATCCTCTTACACAACATTTGAATCAAACAAAAAAGGGACCATGATAAAATTAAAATAAAGTGAATTAAATTATGAGTCACTGTGACGTGATCAAAAAAGAAAGATAACACAAAAATATTTTGTTGTATTATCAGTGAAAAAAAACAAGAACTTCAAAGTGAACCGCAATGTGGTTAAATGGATTTTTTCGTTTAATTTTTCACACAAACACACACAATTTAAACTTCTTTAAAGATAATACGAGTGAATTGAACTAAAATTTAATAGTAATAATAAGAAATTCATACAAATATTCTAAAAATACTTTTGTCGTTTGAGTTTAATCATGATTCAGATGTTAAATTGTGGTTTGTTTCAAATTTATCTTGTCTTATCAAAAATTGTTCATTAATTTGGAAAACAACTCATACCTTTAATTTTATGTTATATACTTTTTTCCATATCGTTAATTTTATCGTTATTATTTTATGTTTAATGATACTGTAAATGTTTGTTTTCCTTATTCATTAAAATTAAATGTTGCTTAATACAAAGAAATTGATAAGAGAAGAAAAGAAAGTTTATCGTTAACTGATGTTCAAATTAATTTTTTTTTGTCCCAGCACGCAAATTATGAAAAATTTTTATGAGAGGACCCAGCATGCGATTTTGGTGAAGTTGATATGAGTGCTTTGAAGATTAAGGGACGATGATTTTGTTTTAATTTTTTTTTGAATCGACCAGGAAAGTGAAGTTTAATGGCTGTTGTTTCCAAAATCATGTTGAGAGTGTTTCAATCGGTGTGTGCTGGGAAATGTATCAATATCATTAAATATGGCAACTTATATAAAATTTATGTCTAATTTGAATGAATTTGTCTTTAAATTTCAAGGTCAATGGATTTTTAGAACTATTTTAATAACAGCTCCTCAGAATGTCTTTTCAATTAATTACCCAGCTTACAGAAACGGACTCGTTAAAATTCTAGCGCAAATTTCGTATGAAATGTCAAATCTCTCCTAAATTCCTTTAAAGAGACCGTTTATGTAACAAAACAATGTAGCTTAATTCTGTACATTGCACGCCAACACAAATAACAATAATAGAAACGATTAAAATTTTATTTATTTATTTATTTCCTCTTTTGTTGTTGTTTTCGTGTGACTAAATCTCAGCAGTAAATTTTGAAGCAAGACAAAAGAAGAAACAAAAAAAAATACATGAAATGATGATAATCATAAAATGAGAATACAATGAACGAACACTGAATAAATGATTTATGTACCCATCATAATTCAGATTGATGTTTGTTTATTTTCTGCTTACTGTTACCATAATCGGGAAATGCTTTATATTTATATTCCATATGAAAGACAAATAAAAATTCTGTATATAATATTTTAATGGTAATGGAGGTGGGAAGACACAAGCGAATCAAAATGATGAGTTTATCTATCCATTTAATTTTTTTTTATGTAATCAAAATAAAAAACAATGAGCGCGCGTGTTTATTAGGGATGTGAGTACTGACAATTTTTTTTGTATGTTCCTATAAACGAATCATTTAGCACTCAATCGCATGCTGGGAACATTTTCAATGTAATTTCATCACTTTCAATAAAATTTTCGATATTCACCACCTTACTCAGATTACCCATCAAACAACGGTGATATGTGACACAACCAAAATTAATTTAACCAGAAAATTTTAATCATACACATCCTTTTATTTACACGTCGTATTATGATTATTTTATTATGTGATAATAAATTATAGACAATTAATAACATTGTGATTCATATTCATTCCTTTTGAGTGATCAATTTAACTTGATATTTTATGTGTATGTGTGTGTGTGTGTGTGTGATGGTAATCTTTCATGTTTATTATGTACAATTCAAATACATTCCACAATTTATTACTTAATTATTATTATTTTCATTGTGCTAATGTTATGATTAAATACTGATTATTATTATTATTTGTGTTTTGGAATATAAATTTGACAACTTGAAATTGCGTCTTATTTTCGCATTTCATTATAAATCAGAGGAATTTGACATATAAAAAACCTCCATAATACAGATAAAGAGACAAGGAAAGCAAATTGAGCTGTCACTTTACTTGTAGGATAAACATTTTTTTATTTTGAGTTATCTTTTCATTTTAAGTGTATTTTAAGCAATAATAATGATAAACATTGTTTTTTTCGTTGTTAACAAATTCATTGGAACATGTGTGGAATGTGTTGTGAATGTTAAGGAAAAAAACAATTCCACAAAAATGAAAATACGTTTAAGTTACAAGTCATTTTCGGTTTATTATCTGTTCTGTCTTTAAAATGAGAATGAAAATGAAAGGAACTGGTTAGGACGTGAATAATAAATAAATAAATACGCACCTTTTTCCAGGACATAATTTTTGTTAAAACCTTGTTAGGCTTACGGCTGTGAATTCAAGAGAAAATAAAAGGATATTTTCGACATACAACAATTGGAACAAAAGATTTCTTAGTATTTTGATGAAATTAGGTTTGAAAAGAATAATTTAATCCTAAAATAATGTACAATTTCATTGACCTAATTTTCGAAACAAAAGGCTTATACTTCATAACTTTATATTTCATAACTGGGTTAAGAGGAAACGCCTGGTATGAAAGTTATAATTTGTGATTTAAACTAACGGTGGAAGTTTTCAAAACTAAGTCTACTTTTAGAACTAAACTTGTGCTTCTTGGGAAGCAGACTTTTAGTTCACTGAACAGACTTGAATGGAAATGTCAAATTTAAGCAAAGAAAAAAAATTGAATAAACAACGCCACATTAAATTCAAAAAAATAAAAGAAAAATATATGAAAAACAACTGAGAACGCATCAAAATGAACCATTCAATTGCAAATTTGCATTCGCGAAAGTTTTTGGCAAACTTAAGTTGCAATAATATTACAATTGTTGATAATAATTATACGCTTGGTAAGTTTTTGAAATTCAAAACATTTTTTGTTGTCTTCATTATTTTTTTTACAGGAAATATAGATAAAACATTGTCAGAAAGCTTTGAAAACTTAAGTGTTGTCGAGAAAAAAGGAAATATTGGACCAAAAAAACTCGAAAACATTCGTGAACAAAAATTAAAACAAATATCACAATTGCTATTGGAAGACGGATCAATTCTTCAGAAAATAGATGGTAAAACAGATCCCGCATGGAATAATTTTGCATATGTTATTATAAGCGACGTAAAGTCAATATGTTGTCGGTTGTGTCGTGAATCGGGCCATATTAAGATATATTCCATTAATTCATCATTATCAGTACTGAAATCCCATTTAGAGAATCAACATAACATTTGTGTGAAAAATCCACGAATGAGAAGTACAAATAATCTTTACGATTTGATCGATTTTAAAGATTCAAAAGACGCACTGGTTACCCGAACAGCTTTGATGTTCGTAATGACGTGCACTCCTTTTCACATGGTAGAGAATGATTACTTCCTTGATTGGTTAATGAGTCTAAACATAATAAAGAATGCAAAAGAAGCTCCGTCTCGAAAACAACTCTCAGATACTGGTCTTGAGAGATTGTATCAATTTGTAAAAGTAGAAATGAAAAACTACTTTGAAAATTCACCTCCTTACATTGTTGCTGTCTTCGACTGTTGGTCTGATTTATCTAACAGACACTTTTTTGCAGTTATTTTTCGTTTTTTGAATGAAAATTTTGAAATCGTAGAGTTTGTTACCGCGTTTAAAGCATTACTTTACAAAACCTCCGAAAAAGAGAAAGAAATTTTTGACGATGCTGTGAAAGAATTTGAATTATTCAATAAAAAATTCGTTGGAGTAAGTGATCGAGGATCAGATATGATCAAATTATGTAAAATTTCATCCATGGATCGTAGTGACTGTATCGCACATGCATTACACAATTTATTGAATCGAGATGTCATACCTAAAGTGGATTTGGTAAACAATTTTTTGAAAAAGTTACGCTCAATTTTGGCAGCCTTCAGATATCGAATGACTGACTTAAAAACTGATTTAAAAATCGAAGCAGACAAACAAAAAGCAGAATGGCTCAAAAAAATGTCTAAAATAAGTAAGTTTCACTTTTTTTTATAAAAATATAATTTTTTAATTATTAAATTTATGTTTGAATTAAAAAGGTGAAGAAATTGAGGAAGATTTGTATAGTCGAAGAGACGATTTAGAAAACACAGAGGTTACAACAACGGCCCTTAAACGTGATGTGTCTACCCGCTGGACATCAACATTTGAAATGTTAGAATCCTTTCAAGGAAAAATAAAAATTATTAATCAGTGGCTGGGATATCTCAATAAAACAAATTTATTGATAACTGTTTTGGAGGAAAAATTGTTATCGTACGTTTTAGACTTTTTCAAAAGCTTTATGCTGGTAACAAAACTCTTAGAAGCTAATACATGTACTATTAATTTAACAATTATCATGTTCGAGGACTTAAAACCCAAACTTTACGAAATTAAAGACGAAATAAGCATGAGTGCAGCTGGGCCATTTTACAATGACTTGATGAAACTCTATGATCTTTCCATTTACAACTTAGATATTAGATACAAAATCAATGATGAAATGATAGCTGCAAGTCTATTGGATCCAGTCTTTCAAAATGTCACATATGTAAAAACGATTTTAGAAGAGAGAAAAATGTCAAAATTGGAATTTTTGACCAAAATGTTTGAGAAATATGTTGGAGATCCTCCAACAACAAATGAAGTTGGTGTGCTTACTCAAACATCTTCGTTTCGTAATAATTTGGCCAGAAAACATGGCCTTCTTACGGACTATAATAATTTATCGACAGAAATTGAAGCCTTTACCAACATATCTGTCAATGAGTGTGACGATATTTTAGATTGGTGGAAAAACCTTGGCAAATATCAATTCCCAATGCTTGCCAAATTGGCCCGCATTATTTTACAACTCACAGCTACTTCAGCTGAAATCGAGAGGATCAACAGCAAAGCAGGAAGAGTTATTACGGACAATCGTACAAGTTTAGCTAATTCAAGTTGTCATAAAATCATGACAGTTTTTTATAATTACAGTACACTGAAATCTCTTCATCAAAAACAAAAAATTTAATTTCAAATATTTTTTAAACTTTTTTCTGTATTTATTTCACTTTAGTGACTTATATTTAATGTTAAATATTATATTTAAATTGTTTATGAAAAAATCATAATTATGAAACAAATAAAAAGATAAATGAATATCAATTGTTTAAATTTTTCTCAATTTTTGTGATTTTCTTTTGAATATAAATTATTTAAAAATCATAAATAAAAAACATATGTTTTGTGAATTTGTGTGTGTATATATTATATGTGCTATATATTGAATTTGACATTTACATACGAGTATACTCCAGTGTACTGAAGCATGCTTGTCGCCAATCAAGTACAAGTTCAGTAGACTATTGAAACTGCCAGCGTTAATTTAAACTGACATATTTGACAGCTGGCATGTATATTATATGTGACAGTCATCTGACACATCATTTTCTGAAGATACCCGAAAAGAAATGACTTAATTTTGAAATGACAGTTCACTGACAGCTGAGATACTGAAGACATTTAAACTTAAATTTTAAAATGACAGTTCAATGACAGAAACGTCAATTTTCAGAAGTGTAGTTTCATTGACAGTTCATTTTCTGTAGATACACTTACAGAAATATCATAATTTTGGTTTGACAGATGTCAATTTTCAATATAACCGTCAAATGTCACTTATCTGTCAAAATTTAAAAGCATACTCCTTAAAACTTGATTAATTTAAAATAAAATTTAAAAAACCATCAACTTTTAAATATAAATTATGTCAATTTATGACAATGTCAAGTCAGAATTTAATCAAATCCAAATGTTACATACAAAAAAAAAACAAATAATAGAATAAATTTTAAACCTTTCAAATCACACATGACACTTAATGGCATATTTCACAAATTAACTTTATTGCTTCCATATTCGCATAAAGTAATGATGAGTCTCACATGTTTCTGATTGTTCTTGTCGTTAAAAAAAATTGAAAAATACTCACATCCGTGGATTAATATTAAAAAAGACATTAAATTACGCTTATTTTCATATTCACATAAAAAAAAGTAATAATAATATTACAAAATAAGTAAAATAAAGAGAATCTGTGTGGGTTTCAAGCATGTTATCGCCTTTCTAATATTTGACTTAAAAAAAAATTAAATGTGAACAATATTTTAAGTGTCGTTGTCTCGTATAAGATGAAAATTTTCTCAATTTCTTTGTTATCCTTCAAAAAAAAAATTATATATAAATATTATTCACATTTTTCAACGATACACATAACAAAAAAAAAAATATCAACTAAATCTAAATCTTACATGGCATATTGTTTGTCTGAGCATCGTTATTTTTTTTTTTTGTGCTTCACATAAAAATAATAATAATAATAGAAGAACATAAACCCACACACACACGCGAAAGTCACGCTCTTTCAAACATTTCATAAGCATTATCAGCATGATGAATGGAAAAATAATGGAACCACATATGAAAATAATGTCATTACACTCATTTTCTATGTTTGTGTGCTCTGTTACAAGTTATGAAAAAAAAAACGAAACGAGTATCAAAATATCTCGTTTTATATGAAAGACAAGAAGATTATGTAATGAGGTATGAGTCGAATTATACACACACACACACACACACACACACAAATACACAGAAATATTGTAAATGACATATTTTTTCTTCATTCTTGTTATTCTAAAAACGTTTCTGTTCTCCAAATATGTGGAGGAGAATACAGTGAAAAATAACAAACACGTACTGAACCTTTATGTAGTCTCTTCAAATTTCGGTGTATTTGAAAAATGTTCCCTTTTAGAATCAAAAAAAGGAGAGAAAAAAAATAAATAAATATAAATACAAGGAGATTAAATGTGTTTCCTTTTTTTTAGATTTTTAACCATTGAAAGACTTTATAATCCGTACTTGATTTAAAACCAAACGTTTCCATAAGCAACAAATACCCACTGAACAAGAAAAAATATGAAAAACCTCTTCAAAAACTAATTTTATTATTTAAACCAACAACAACAAGAAAAAAAAACGAAGATATCTTGACTTCCCCTTTAATTTTAAACTAATTCAATTTAAGCCACCTTCTTATCCACTCTCAGTCACAACAGCACGTCATCATTTTTTTTCCCTGTAAATTTTTATCTCTTTTTTATACATATAAAATTTTGCCTTTTTTCAATCTTCTTCCATTTCTTAATATTATATTATACGTATTTGTAAACTGTAAACATCAAAAAAAGTACAAAAAAAGAGAAGTAAAATAAAAAAAAATATATTTTGTTAGAAAATCAATAATTTAATTCGCGATTTAACATAAGGATCCTATCTTACAAGGATATGAGAGCAAGTGAAATCAACAGTGTAAATTTTTATGTTTTATTATTCTTGCAAAAAAAAAATTTAGTTGAATGTTTTCTTTTTGTGTGAGCGAGAAACACAGAGAAAATGAAAAGACAGCAAAAAAAAACAAACAAACGAAGATTGAATAAAATGTTACACGTCAAAGTAATTCAATATTAAACTGATTATTACGTGCATGTTAATTATGAGTTTGGATCACGTGTGAAATTGTAAATGATGGTACATGAGCTGAGAAGGGGAAGATGAAGATGATGAAGAAAATGAAAGTGTAAATAAAGTTAAGATTTTTGTGAGATGAATTAGATTGAATTTAATGAGGAAGATTTTGTAACGGTTTTTTTGGAATGAAAGTTTTGAATTATTTGATGAGTGTTACATTAAAACTTCTCTGTCAATCCTGGTTGAATCATGACTGAAAAGCCTCCATCAATCCTGGTTGAATCATGTTTGAAATGCCTCCATCGATCCTGGTTGAATCATGACTGAAATTCCTCCATTAAATCTGGTTGAATCATGACTGAAATTCCTCCATCAATCCTGATAGAATCATGACTGAAATTCTTCCATCAATCCTGGTTAAATCATGACTGAAATTCCTCCATCAATCTTGGTTGAATCATGACTGAAATTCCTCCATCAACCTTTGTTGAATCATGACTGAAATGCCTCCATCAATCCTCATTGAATCATGACTGAAATTCCTCCATCAATCCTGGTTGAATCATGGCTGAAGTATCTCCATCAATCCTGGTTGAATCATGACTAAAATGCCTCCATCAATCCTCATTGAATCATGACTGAAATTCCTCCATCAATCCTGGTTGAATCAAGACTGAAATGCCTCCATCGATCCTGGTTGAATCATCACTGAAATTCCTCCATCAATCCTGGTTGAATTGTGACTGAAATTCCTCTATTAATCCTGGTTGATTCATTACTGAAATTCTTCCATCAATCTTGGTTGAATCATGACTGAAATTCCTCCATCAATGCTGATTTAATCATGACTGAAATTTCTTCATCACTCCAAGTCGAATCTTGACTGTCGGTTTTCAATCAATCCTAGATCATTCATGATTGAAGTTTCAATATCAATTTAAAGTGACTTCCTAAACGAAAAAAAAGTTTAAAAGGAAGATTGACATCCAATTGACCTTTTCAATCCTTTCATTATTAAGCGAATTGATTGGCACATTGAACAAAACCCCAACATCAACTTTTTTTCTTTTTTCATTATATTTTTAGCGAGTTTGAATCATTAATGCCTCCATTCATTTCAGTTCAAACTCTTATTCATCAGATAAATTATTGATAATTACCCTCAATAACAAGAAAACTTTTCTTTTAACATACATACATTCAATAAACACACCTCTAATTTCTAAGAACATTTTATGTCTTTTATGTTATAAATAAATAAATAAATGTTGGCATAAATAAATTCTTATATAAAAGGAAAATGATAAAAAAAAATCCAATTGATTGATCAATTAGTAATACATTAGTAACTAAATTTTATTTGTATATTCTCTTATTAGTGAATAAAATATCAATGTTTCCATAGCAATACAACTTATCTATTAGAAAATTTTCCAATTTATTATGCCATTTCCTTATCTATTTCTGTCTCATTCTTCGTTTTTATCATTCACAGGCACACACTTTCTTTTATCAATTCAAGTCTCTTTGAGAGTGTTATATAAAGTTACTTTTATTTATGGTGTGGCATTTAACATCTTGATTACATATTGAAAACGTGTTTTTTTTATGTACATTTTATTTATAGATCTTGTTTAAATTAACAGAATCTCACTTCAATACTTTTTGAAAGGATGTTTTTTTTTTCGAAATGACTTGCGTTATTTATGGTATATAAAATACGATGGAATTTTTATTGTTACTTAGACTTGTTTATTGATTAAGGGACTGTCAACATTAATTATATTATTTGGACATTGAGATAGGGACAAGACATGGCACATTATGTTTAATGATCAATTTTAATGATTTTAATGCGTAATTTAAGGTGGTCGGTTCCTATTTATTATTCATGAGAAAGGGATACGGTTACATTTTATTTTTATGCTGGGAGGAGGGCGAAGGAAATGCCGATTGTAATTTATGGTAATTTATATTTCGCTAATTTATGTGATTGAATACACATTTTACGCTAATGATAATGTTTATTTTGTCCCTTTTTAGTATGAAATTGGGTTGAAAAACGTGAAGATGATTTATTTCAAATTCGAGCTAAGCCACTCTCAAGTTCGATTTAAGTCGCTCTTAAATTCTAGAGTGGCTTAGCTCTCAAATTTGAGCTAAGCCACTTTCAAATTCGAGCTAAGCCACTTTTGAATGCGATTTAAGTGGCTCTCAAATTCGAGTTAAGTTACTCTCAAATTCGAGCTAAGCCACTCTAAAACTCTAGCTAAGCCACTCTCAAATTCGAGCTAGGCCTCTTTCAAATTCTAGCTTAGCCACTCTCAAATTCGAGCTAAGCCACTTTCAAATCCAAGCTAAGCCTATCTCAAATTCGAGCTAAGCCACTCTAAAACTCTAGCTAAGCCACTCTCAAATTCGAGCTAGGCCTCTTTCAAATTCTAGCTTAGCCACTCTCAAATTCGAGCTAAGCCACTTTCAAATCCAAGCTAAGCCTATCTCAAATTTGAGCTAAGCCACTCTCAAATCCTAGTTAAGTCAATCTCACATTTGAGCTAATCCTCTCTCAAATTCGAGCTAAGCCTATCTCAAATTCGAGCTAAGCCTATCTCAAATTCGAGCTAAGCTTCTCTCAAATTCTAGCTAAGCCACTCTCAAATTCTTGTTAAGTCACTCTCTTTTTATTTAATTGCCTCTCATTTTCTCTCTCTCTCTTAATTCAATTTAACTATAACATTTTCTCTCACATTCAGAATCGCACAAAATATTTCACTTTATCCTTTAAACTGATGCAAAATCAATGAAGCTCACAACGTTTTCCTCCAACATTCAATCAAAGGTTACATCATATTCCATTACATTGTATAAATTTCATATAATTTTCCTGGTGAAAACACACAGGTGCATACATAAAAATAATACACTTTAACATATCAATCATATACTGCTTGATGCCTGACGATGATGAATTATTACTTTTTTTTTGCAATGTTGTAATATGAACTGAACACAACTCAGAGTTAATCAATTTTCTTCATATTTTTTTTTTGATATGAAATTATATTTTTTTTTATTTTAATTAAATTGAGTTTAAAAAAAACATAAATCTGAATTGAATTCCAAGAAATTCAACAATAATTTTGTGTTGAGCTTCAAAGAAATTTTTTTTTCTGAATAGGATGGTGTTGTGGGTTAGCGCGAATGAGTGTTCTAGTGCGAATTTTTTATTAAATCTATAATTTTATAAGATTTTAAAGTTTTATGTATATTTTTTTGGTGTTTATAAATAAATATAAACAAAAGGAATAATTTTATAATTTTATTTAACGTTTATATTGATCCCATTATTAGAAATATGAAGAAAAAATTGCATGTACTTTTTCAGTTGTGTTTCTTGAAAAATGGCGGAAGAGGTATGATTTTTTTCATCATATTAAAAATGCAAAATAAATATATTATATATAAGAATTAAAGAAATTTATTGAATACTCCACGTAATATATGTTTTTTTGTTTTATTTAAAGGACATAAAAAATTAAAAAATTTAAAAATAGTAATAATAAAGTCATTCGCAGTAGATAGATACAAATCACGCTAGAACAAGAATATTCGCGTTAAATCAAAAAAACATGATTTTCAAAATAAATGCATTATTGTGTTGATATTGGCTATTTAATTTATTAAACTATTTCATTTTCACGAAATTTAGACTTTGTTCTTTTAATTAACATGAACATTTTAACAAATTGAATTAAATTTCATTCATATTTTTGCACATGAAAATTTTAATATTCTTAAATTCGCACTAGACCACGACACCATCCTATCATTGTATAATAATTTTATTGCAAGGTAAACCAAACATCATTTCAACGTAGATTTATTTTACACTTCATAAAATTATTATTCATTGAATAATTAATTAAGTGGAAATTTTTTGTATGCTCACTCATACACACGGAATTGAAAAAGAAGAAAAAGGAACATCAATATGATTGGATGCGACCAAATCACAGTATAAATTATTATTTTTACATTATCGTTCACTTGAAATTCACTTGAATTTGATTTTATTATGATGTTAATTTTGATGATGTTAAATTGAAATGTAAGGAAAATGGGGTTAAATTAGTTAACCCTTTAAGTTTCATGGGGCCAAAGAAAAAAAATTAGTTGAAATGGAATTGTGAGAAAAATCTTAAGACCATGTCTTTGAATGAAATATGGAGGAGCTTTAAAATGAAATTTTTCTTTATTTTTTATATCATTAAAGTCCTTTTTATGACTAGGAAAAGGCGTCTGAATTTAATGTGAGTGATTTATTACGCTTTTTAAAATTCTTTTTATGCTCGCTTTTCCTTTATTTAAAGTTTCTCTTAAAGCATAAAGTTTTTCAACATTTTTTCATCCATTATCAACCTAAATTCAAACACACACACAATCTTTGAAAAAATTTCGTTTGGATGCTTTGCTTATATTTCTGTTAAAAAGGTGTGAGAAAGATGTTTTATTGTGAGAAGGAATAAAATGAAATACAATGTCTGCATTCAAATGAGAGGGAAAAAATTTATACTGGTGTATATGAGTACACCAGCCTTTTTCAAGTCCCAGGGACCCATGTTTTCACAATCGGACATATCCGTTTTCCATTATGGATTTTGTGTTCTTGGGATCGTTGGAACGGAAATTTTGTCACCTTTAAAACGATCCCAAGATCATTAAAATCGGTTGAGAATTGCGTTCACAGCGTTAAATCAAGTGATTGAAGGTTTAATTCAATATTAAGTTAAAATTATTTTAATTCAAGAAAAAAATTATTCAACATAAAAAAACCAAAAAAAATCATTGCACCTAGTAAATATTTATTTATTTTTATATAATAATTGATAATTTATGTATTTTTTGTTGAAATTATTGTGTTTTTCAAAAAAATAGCCATATTTTTTGAGAATCCGACGTTTTTCCATAGAAAATCATCATTTTTCATCAAAAAACATAAAATTTCTAAAAAAAATCGCTCATGAATCTTAATAAAAATTATTTTATGAATTTAATATTGAATTAAAATGGTACAAAAAAATAGTTTTTATTGGAAAAAAAGGAAAATTAGGTCTGTTTTCTATAAAAAATGATGAAAATTTCAAGAAAATCATCATTTTTCATCAAAAAACATAAAATTTCTAAAAAAAATCGCTCATGAATCTTAATAAAAATTATTTTATGAATTTAATATTGAATTAAAATGGTACAAAAAAATAGTTTTTATTGGAAAAAAAGGAAAATTAGGTCTGTTTTTTATGAAAAATGATGAAAATTTCAAGAAAATCATCATTTTTCATCAAAAAACATAAAATTTCTAAAAAAAATCGCTCATGAATCTTAATAAAAATTATTTTATGAATTTAATATTGAATTAAAATGGTACAAAAAAATAGTTTTTATTGGAAAAAAAGGAAAATTAGGTCTGTTTTCTTGAATTATGTGTCGCTTAACCTCTCTCCTTTTTATCTCATGAGTTCCGTCTCTATGACTTTTTAACTCCATCATTCACTTTTTCTCATAAATTTTCATGTCTAATTCCTATATCAAAAATATTTGTAGTTTGGTTAGCTGATTTTTAGTGCATTTCGTAAGAAAAAATGCACTATTACAGACGGTTTGTCCGCCGTCACTCTGTCACTCTGACACTCTGATACTCATTTAGTTCAATAACTCATTCAATAAAAAACCGTTAAAAACGATTAAAAATTTATAAAAAATGATAATTTGTTTTTTGGATGGAGAAGATTACTAAGATGAACTTTAACTCAATAGCTCTGAGATTAGGCTCAGGGATTGGGCTCAGAGATTGGGTTCAGGGATTGCGCTCAGGATTTAGGCTCCAGAGCCTGAAAATAGTCAAAAGCCCAAAATATCAGATTTTTTCAACTATTTTTTTAGTGCATTTCGTAAGAAAAAATGCACTATTACAGACGGTTTGTCCGCCGTCACTCTGTATGTCTGTTTGTCTGGTTGTCTGTTTGTCTGGTTGTCCGTTCCGGCCTTTACTCCGGAATGGTCCATCGGAGCGAGGTCAGTTTTTTTTTATTAGACAGAGGAGGTCCTAAGGATGATTTTAAACTCATAAGACATGAGATTGGGCTCATTGATTGGGCTCCGGAGCCTCCAGAGCCTAAAAAACCGTTAAAAACGGTTAAAATTTTAAATATATTTATAATTTGTTTTGTTGGGTGGAGAAGTTTACTAAAATGAATTTTAACTTAATGGCTCTGAGATTAGGCTCAGAAATTGGGCTCAGAAGTTGGGCTCAAGAATTAGGCTCCAGAGCCTGAAAATGGTCAAAAGCCCAAAATGTCCGATTTTTTCAAAAAATTTTTTTTTAATATTTTCAAAATGGCGGAAAATTTTCAAAATGGCCGTTATCTTTAAAATGACCGTTATTTTCAAAATAACCGTTATTTTCAAAATGACCGTTATTTTCAAAATGGCAGTTATTTTTAAAATTAAAACTTAATTATATTCAATGAAACGAGTCCCATCGAAATGCACTTCTCTAAACCGCCCTGTGGTTAGAATTTCCCATTTTTTTAATTTTCAAAATGGTTACAGTTATTTTCAAAATGACGGTTATTTTCAAAAGGACAGTTATTTTCAAAATGTCAGCAATTTTCAAAATGACAGTTATTTTCAAAATGGTGGTTTTTCTCCATCATATAAAAAACAACTGCCATTTTAATTTATTTTTAAGCCACCATTTTGAAATTTGAAAAAAAAGACGCCATTTTAAATTTTTTTTTAAACATTTAGGCATTTATTAATTAATAATTATAAAAATTAAAACTTAAGTATACTCAATGAAACGAGTCCCATTGAAATTCTTAACCGCCCAGTGGTTAGAATTTCCCATTTTTTATTTACTGCACTTTCTCTCTATCTCTGTCTCTTAAACTTTCTCTCTCTCTCTCTCTCTCTCTTTCTCTCTGATAATTTCATGTCTAAATAACAAAAAAAAGCATTGTAAAATTAATAAAATCACATCATTTTCCGATGTAAAATTTGCTTCCATAATTATAAAAAAAATAAAATTTGGTGGCTGCCATACAAAATAAACTTGCGACTGGCCAATTTTTCAATTTTTTTCACGTTTTCAACATTTTTTGGCCATTTTTCATGTTCAAAAAACTGTATGAAAAAAAGAAATTTTCTAAAATCTACTTTTTTGAAGATCATGTATTTTCCTTTTTGCTTAACAAAATTTGAATAAAATTAATTTTTTTTTGATTAGAATCTAAATTTGAATAATTTTTTATTGAACATACATAAAAAAATGTATTAAAAAAATGACACAAATGAGCTTGAAATCGATATTTAAGGTATTTTCTTTACCACAAGTATGTCTACTGTCAAAATAAAAAGAAAGATAAATTTAAAAAAATAAAGAAAAAGTCGACTTTTATTTAAAAAAAATTTTATTAAATAAATTTTGATCCAATTCAACTTAATTTCAATTTATTCATTGCAATTGCGATATATTCGACTGAAACATTAATTTTATTAAACCACTGTCCAAGTAATACTGGGCGACTTAGAAAAGTGCATTTCGATGGTACTCTTTTTAATTGGAAATTTTTTTCGAAAAATTCCATTGTGTAAAAATCGGCCATTTTGGGAAAATTTTTGATTTTAAGCTATTGACTATTTTCAGACTCTGAAGGTTCAGGAGGCTCTGGCACCCAATCCGTAAACCTAATCTAACATAACTCCTGTTTTACACATGATAAAAATGCAATAAGATACTCGAATTACATTAGAAAATTCTGAGCTACACAACCCCCAAATTTTATTTTTTTATCGTATTTAGAAACAAATTTCGGAAAATGATGTGATTTTAGAAATTCACTGTGAATTTCCAATATTTTGAAAATCTTGCCAATCGCTAATATAACGGCAATTTTTTTGGTACTTTAAAATTTTTTCATATCACTGACAATATCTCTTTATCTGACTCTCAAATCCTTCAAATATACTGATAAATTTCTGTGTTTCGAATTTTCCGAAATTTGACATTTTTAACTTTGCTTTTAAAATACCTCATATTTAAATAAAAAATACACCAGTTTAATATTTTTTAGTTTTCAAGAAACAAATAAATAAATTGAGATTTCAAGGTCCAAGAGCTCTCTAAAATTTACTTATTATAAATGATAATTTCTATATTGAAGAGTTAAAAAAAACTTTAATATAAAAATTTTCTTTAAGGCTATTACAATTTTCCTTTTTGTTTCTCGTCGCAGTCCGTTCAAAATAATAAGAAGGAGGAGGGATGAATAATGGTAATAAAATAATGATGAAAAAAAATTATAAAGATGTCATAAAAAGGTCATGAAATGTCTTACTTAAAATGTCATGAAATGTCTTACTAAAAATGTCATAAAAATGTCATGAAAACAATTTTTTCATGTGAAAAATATTTTAAATGTTTATTGGAAAAAGAAAATCAAGCAAATTAAGTAAGTTTTGGATTTTCTGCATGTTTAAATTAACAAAATATTCAGTAAAACTGTTTTTAAAATTTGAAAAATTTAAGATCGTTAAATATTTTTAAGGTTTTCAATGGTTTTCATTATTTTATTACTATTATTCCCTCTTCACTTTTGTGAAATAAAGAAGTAGGAGGCGACGGGAAACAAAAAGGAAAATTGTAATAGCCTTAAAGAAAATTTTTTAAAAAAATTCAATCCATAAAGGAAAATTACAAAAAAAATTAAACTTTTTCTCTCAATACGAAGTTAACTTAGATAGATTTTTTTTTGATAGCTAAGATGAAGTAACAATTAAATTTTACTAATCTTAAATATTTTTCTGAAAGATAATCTTATAATCTATTAATCATCATAATATAAATTTTGGTAAAATATTACATTTCAATAATAAAATTAAAAATGATTGCCATATTTCAAAAAATATCGGAGGGCCATATTTGAAACTTCAATATACTAAAATTCGATCTGATTTCTATGCAACTATTAATAAAAAAAAAAATATTTTAAGTTTGGTGAAATGAATTTTTTTATCCGTCTATGTGTCTCAATTTCTTTACCTAAGATCGAAATGAATTTTTTGCAGCTCTGCAATTTGTTTTAAAAAATGAGAAAAACAGAGAAAAGAATTTGAAAAAGAGAGCGAGATAAAAAAATCATTTAATAGGTTTAAAAAATTAAGGGAAGGAGATAGATAAAAACTATATTTTAACGACTTAAAATTTTTCTAATTTTTTTGAAAATGTAATATTGCTTCCATTATTTAGCTAAACGCTCAATATATTTGTATGAAAACGCCAAAAACGATATATGGTAACATTGTCGAGCAGGTTTGTGCTTGCTCAAAAAGCTAGAAATTTTGACGGGCCCAAAACGAGCACTCATATTTAAGAAAGAACCCACTTTAAGCTACAGAACTGCATAATTCCTTTTTTGAAAGCTTTCGGCCATATTGTTCTTTTGGGGCTTCAAAATTGTCATCATAAAGATCTTGCAAAAATACATATTAAAGTTAATTTTAAGCTTTTTATTAGTTAAAATACGATATTCTCGGGGGCAAAGTCTTATTTGGTACGTTTTGAGAACACATTAACATTTGAGGCTCTAAAATCTCATCTTGTTACTGTTCAATGGTGATCCAATAGAACTATAATAATTAAAATCAATTCTGAAGTGGGATGTGCCACGACTTTCTATATTTTAAAAAAATTTTGTTAAGGAACTTGAAATATTTTTGATGAGCGATGCTCTAGTGCTTCACACCTCCTTGAGAGAGTGAGATAATGATAGCGGAAAAAGAAATTTAGTTTGAAATAATTCAACTAGAGAGAAAATTTTAAAATGAGGAGTTAAGCAACACAAACTCAAAGAAATCATTGATTTTGAACATTTTCCTGGATTATCAGTCATATAGCCCCATTATAAATACCAAATAATTGCATGAATATCTGCAAGAAAACTATTCAATATTTTTTTCTTTTTTAATAATTTTAAAATACAATTTTTGAATATTTTCGTGAGTTTTTTTTCATGATTTTCAATTTCAACGCATCATTTTGGTATTTCTTTGCGTTTTCTTTAAAAACAGACCTAATTTTCTTTTTTTTCCAATAAAAACTATTTTTTTGTACCATTTTAATTCAATACTAAATTCATAAAATAATTTTTATTAAGATTCATGAGCGATTTTTTTTAGAAATTTTATGTTTTTTGATGAAAAATGATGATTTTCTATGGAAAAACGTCGGATTCTCAAAAAATATGGCTATTTTTTTGAAAAACACAATAATTTCAACAAAAAATACATAAATTATCAATTATTATATAAAAATAAATAAATATTTACTAGGTGCAATGATTTTTTTTGGTTTTTTTATGTTGAATAATTTTTTTCTTGAATTAAAATAATTTTAACTTAATATTGAATTAAACCTTCAATCACTTGATTTAACGCTGTGAACGCAATTCTCAACCGATTTTAATGATCTTGGGATCGTTTTAAAGGTGACAAAATTTCCGTTCCAACGATCCCAAGAACACAAAATCCATAATGGAAAACGGATATGTCCGATTGTGAAAACATGGGTCCCTGGGACTTGAAAAAGGCTGGAGTACACACATACACACACATAAATATAAATATCCAGTAATGATGTGTATCAAGGTCATTGGCAGAGAATTGCTTTGACAGCTTTTGATGCCATACATTTTGGTAGAAGTAAGGGCAATTAGGATGATTATATTTTGAATAAAAGTTTTGATTGTTAACCGAAATTGGGTGAACGTGACTTATACATGGAAGAGTTATGATAGGGTAGTGCTTACATGGCTCCACCATGATCTCAAAGGGGGTTATTGTGGTCTTTTTCCCTTGAATTCATAGCCTAAGCCTAAGAGTGGGCCTTAGCTTTTATGTTGTCACCTCGCCTCAAATGAAGCTAGAAAATGATTTTGAATTGAAATTCAGTCTCATTCATTGATGTAAGGCATCCATTCAATGATTGAATCAAATCCGTTCCATAAACTAAGCCACTGCAATAACAAAAAAATAAGAGGGATTTTATTAAATTTTACATCAATTTCACATACAAAACTTTTCCGATAATGCAATGTTGTTATTTTTCGTGCTACCTAAACTACTGTCAGTGTATTCTCACTGATCATAATTTATTCCTAATAATAAATGTTGATGGTAATAATATAATGTTGTGGTCGGACATATAATGTTATGTTATTTTTCGCATAATATAATAATAATAAATAGATATTAATTGCAAAGGGGAGAGAAAATACTTAGGAAAATTTGTTGATACAATTTATGCAAAATACTTTCCACTATTTAGAGGTATTTAGCGGTAATAAATTAATTTAGTTTTCAAAATTGAACCCCCCGCCGGATAGAGTATTAAAACCACAAATTATAATTTGACGATGCACTTGTTATGGTTTTCATTGTATTTTTTAGGCGCGTGTTGTTTTTATAAAATTTCATATCAGTACCAGAGACCAGAAATGAAGAGTTTCAATCATGTGAGTTCATTATTAATCAAATTATATTTTTATGAGGTAGAAAAATGAAATTTGTATTGAAATTTTAATACAAATATCTGTTAAATATTGACTTTTTTTAATATTTTAGAATAAACTCACTAAAAAGTGAAAAACAAGAGAATATTTCAACATATTTTGATTTATTCAAGTTAAATTTATAAATAAAAAAAAGAATAACCAGACGTCTCCATTATGAATTTTTGTATAAAAATTAACCAGGCGTCTCCATTACGACTTTTGTTTTATAAAAATTAGCCAGGCGTTCCCATTATGCATTTTTATATAAAAATTAACCAGGCGTTTCCATTATGAAAATATTTTTTATAAAAAAAACCAGGCGCTTCCATTAAATGTAAAAGCATTTGAAAAACACATAGAAATATAAAACAGGGAACACAAAAAAAAATATATTTTTAAATAATTAACTTTTAAATTAATGTACCCTCAAAATACTTTATAAAAATATATGCTTTTAATATTCTGCGGTACTTTTTTTTTGTTTTTGTTGTTGAAATTTTAATTATAATGCTCTGAAAATTATTTATAACCATATGAAAATATATCATACAATAGAATGAAATGAATAGAAATAAAGCAAACACCCCACACACTTTTATCATCAAAACATCCACATTTATTCATTTTCATCCTCATTTTCTATTGAATGATCAATTGCGAAGCCATACAATAATAAAGAGATTAAATTTATGAATGGTTTTTCGTTGCTTGTTAGAAAATTTTACGATGAGGTTACTTTTTTAGCACATGTACACACACACACACACACACACACATTTAAATTTAGATATTTATTTTTTTTTTGTCTTTTTTCAAATAAATAGGTCACCAGATGAAATTATTTGTTTAGATTTACACTGATTTTAGGAAAATTATTGAATTTATGTTGAGTGTGTGTGTTTGTGTTTAGTGGGTTTTCGTACATATTACATTTTATAAATTGTATGAAAATTTATATGAAAATACACCACAAATCCAGTTTAAATGGAATATCGATTAGTATGGTCATGGATGTTTGGAGATAAATCTGATTTTTTTCAGGGATATATGATATAATTTGTTATCTTCCTCCTCCGCCTCCTCCATCATTTTTTTTATTATAAATATCAATTGCTCATGAGACGACTTCACATAATGACTCTTATTCTCTTATCAAGCATGAGGCACTTAACTCAGTCAGTCAGTTAGCAATCACGTCAATCAAAATGATATTTCAGCGTCAATAAATAGGCACTTAATTTACAAATAAAATAAAAGCTTATATCAATATAAATCGCTTTTATCATTCCATTCAGTCATACATTCGAATCATAATAATGTGTATGTTCTGCTATTATTTATGATTATTATGTGAAGTTTGAATAATAGTAAAAGGAAAATAATAACCAGAAGCACATTTACTTTTATTTATCATAACAGTTGAAAAACCTATTATGATTCGTTTTACGCCCATCAATCCATTTATTACTATTTTGATGTGTGCTTGTGATTGTGTGTGATTATTTTGTAGATTAAAATATCATTTGTAAGGTTTTTCTTTTGATTATAAGTAAGTTAATGATCACAATTTCGGGGCATATAAGTGATGAGGAGGAAACAATTGGTTTTATTTGATAAAAAATCGTCATTCATCTTAATCAGATTTCGATTATTTCGGGCAAAAAAATTGATTCAATGACGGTTCTTACTCCTTGGGAAGAAATCCAAAACGTGACAAATCTTAGACTGCATTATTGATCTTTTGTGTTCATTTTAGCATCAGCTTAAATCTGGGTTTCCATCTTATCTATTTGATCTACTGGAGCTTCTCTGTCGTGGCTATATTGTTTTTTCTCTGCGCTGTTTTGACCTGGATAATTTTCTGGGCTGCTTTGAGCTGGATAATTTTCTGGACAGTTTTAACCTGGATAATATTCTGGACAGTTTTGAAATGGATAATTTTCTGGGCAGGTTTGAGCTGCATAATTTTCTGGGCAGGTTTGACCTGGATAATTTTCTGGGCAGGGTTGACCTGGATAATTTTCTGGGCAGTTTTAACCTGGATAATTTTCTGGGCAGGTAAGACCTGGATAATTTTCTGGGCAGGTTTGACTTGGATAATTTTCTGGGCTGTTATTTTTAAATTTATTTTAAACTTACCTCGGAGTTGTTAGTGGCATGGATCTGCTAAATTTTCTTCAGGAACCTCAAAGTCATCCTTGAGATAACGTCAGTCTATGAAAGAAAATATTTGAGTTGAGAAAT
The DNA here is from genome assembly GCA_900002565.1 of Culicoides sonorensis. Lineage (NCBI taxonomy): Eukaryota > Metazoa > Arthropoda > Insecta > Diptera > Ceratopogonidae > Culicoides > Culicoides sonorensis. The sequence goes on from LN483380.1 coordinate 573,310, forward strand.
TTCGTACCTTTAACCATACCCTACTTACCTGTTCCTTTTGTATAACATCCTCAGTACTGTCACCCTTTAAAATCGTCCTGTCTTAAAATTTACTGTCAAAAAATTTCCAGCTAGTTATCCAGCTCACTTCAATTTAACATCAACTTTAACTCACTTTTCTGGTATTTTTTACCACAATATTTACTTTTCCACTCCTCACATTTTATACATTTAATTTTCAAAACATCAAAATATTTCATATTTATTTTTGTTTCAAATAAAATATTAGTAAAATATCAAGTGTTTTTGTTTTTCAGTTTTTTTTTTCATGTAAAATGCATACAATTTTGTAAATATTTCGTACACTTTATTTTATTTCATATTATTATTATGATTTTATTTTACAAAATACATTCATAAACTATGTATATGCAAAGTTGTTTTTTAAACACACACACACAAAAAACGCCCATTTTCAATGGACTACAAATAAAGTGAAAAACATACAATTTTTATGATGATATATTTTTTTAATGTATTTTAAATGTTGAAGTTTTTGAATGTGGTTAAATTTTTTAAGTGAAAAATAAATACATTTAATTTTATCCAAGTTGTTTTCATGCATGTTTTATTACACAACATGAAATCCAGGCATAAATTGTATTTTATGATGAAATGGCAAAATTTTGCTTTATTTTTCAAAGAATTTATGTGATTTTTCATTCTTTTACATTTTTATTTTACTTAGAGTTACTTGGAGAAATACTTTTCACATTATTTATTATTTTTTTATGGTGTATGTGTATGTTAAAAAAAAGTTCATAAAACGCACACGTGTTTATAAAAAAAGCTGTGTGTAATTTTTTTTACATTTTTTTATATATGTGACCTAATCCATCACCACTGAACATTTTTATTCCCTTAACAATTGTTAACATGTTTAGTTATTGAACTTTGCATGAGATCAATTCATCACCGAAGTGCTTTTAAAAGGAAAAAAAATTGGATGTGAGGGTTTCGAACTATGCATGTCAATAATGTTTTTAAAAAAATAAAAAAAATTTGAATGAAAAAAATACATTTTTAGGACACATTTTACATTACGTACATGTATTTTTTTCTGATCAGATCAATTTTTTATTCTATTTATTGACACTCGATAACAAATTTAATGAAATTTAACGATGAGCAGAGCAATGAAAGCCCATTTACGTTAAAAAACTTGTTTTGTTCTTAATTTATTTTAAAAAATGAAATTTTCATAGACATATGTCAAATATTCCATTCATTTGACAGCTGTCATTGAATTTCAAATCATAATTTGACAGATGTTTTTGAATTCGATGACAAAATTTGAGAGCTGTCATTGAATTTCGTTACATATTTTGACAACTGTCATTAAATTTAATTTTTTTAATGTATATTTGACATAAATGACAGCTGTCAAAATTATTGATCAGTTGCTGACCTAAGAAAACTGATAAAAATTTGGCCTCATTACAAATTTTGACAGCTGTCAGAAAATTTCCTGAAAAAACCTCAAACCACAGTTAAAATTGCAAAAAAAATCTGATTAAATGTTTTACACTGTTTTGTAATCTACCTCAAAATTACATATCAACGATATTTTAAACACAAATTTTTTCATAGTTCAACTCATCCCATTTTTGATACTAATCTCATTAGTATTACGTGAAAACATTTTATTTTTGTCAGTTTAATAAATATTATTTTCAAAAAAATACGTATAAAATAAAATGATTTCCATTTTACGCGTGTAAATTCTGAGGAACAAAAATAAAAATAAATTACACATGTTTAAAACCATTAATTTCAGGGTGTAATAAAAGTTTTGTTATTATTTTTGTTGTATTTTTTTTTTTGCCGTAAAATTCGATGTTGGAATGGCAAAAACAAACGCACATTGTACATTCACACATAGAAATTTCATGTGGGTTGTTGTTGATTCAAAAATATATATATATAAAGAAAACAAGCTTGGGGGAAGAAATAACAGCGGCCTCAACTGAATTTGAATTATATGTGTGAAAAAACCTTTTTGTACAAAACAAACTAGAAATGTATATTTGATGTATTTGGTCCTCACGGAATATCATAATAAAATTATTGTTGTGCATTTTCATAATTTTTTTGTTTTCGGTTTTTTTTTCAGCAAAAAAACACACAAACAAATTTGATGAATATCAAAATTTTTCCACTCGCAATTGTAATTTAATATTTTGGTATTTTTCCACTATTAAAAATAATTTTTTTCATATTTTTCTTTCCAGGTAAGGACCAAAACAACCGAATCAGTTAAAATCGTGAGTAATTATTTTTCTTTGATCTCATTTCTAATCATGGTTTAATGTTACGATAATTTCCTGTCCGTCTAATAAATTTCCGTACCTTTTGACTGCCTAAAGGTATCATTTGTTTTAAAATTGAGAAAAAGTTTATTGCCTTTAGATATTCAAAAAAAAAAAATACGTAGTTTTAACTCAAAAAAAAAAAAAATTGCCCAGGGAATGCAAAAGTATGATGAAAGTAAATACAAAGTTGTATGTAATTCAATCATTTAAGCGTATTTATGATTGATTTATTGATAAAATTTGGCGAATTTTGACAGCTGTCAAAATTATTAGACGAATGTCATCGAAAGTGTTTTAAATTAGACATAAATGACGATTAGTTAGTAAAATTTTAGTAAATCTCATTTAATTGAAGAGATATGTTTGACATATGTCATTTCATTTCAGTTAACATTTGACAGAACTGTCAATTTAAAATGGTTTTTCTTCATTTGACATTTGTCATGCCAATTTAACAAATTTCTTCAAATGTATTAAAATTTGACATTTACGATCTGTATTGACATTAATCTACGAATTAAGCAAAAGTATTTTGACATTAATGACAGCTGTCAAATTCATCATAACCTGTCAAAATTTAATGTTAATTACCTTTACCAGGTTACAGATGAAAGTTTGACAATCTCGATTTATGTAGAGACATTTTGAAGTTTCCGTATGTGTATCTATACAAAATGAACTGTCAAATTTTGTTGCTTACCCCCTTATTTGCAATTTTTTCTTTAATTTTAATATTTTAAAACTCGTTCATCGTTTCAAGTGTGTATGAAATTTTTAATGAACTAAAATCGTTCCGTTCCACCTTAGTAGAAAATTCCTCCTAAGCAGTACACATTCAAAACTCTCTAAACTCTAAATTGCTTTAACTCGAACCATGATTTATGTAAGATAAAGTATTGTATTTATTTAGTACACACGTTATATAAATACAATTTATGCTGGTTATCATGCAGTATAATTGTCACGGAATGAGTTTTCGTTCTTTTGCCTCTTTTTAACATTTTATTTATTATTTGTTTTGTTGTTTATTTATTTTTGAGAAGACTCCCAAATGTAAAAGTTGTGACTGTGTATGGAAAAAACGATTACAAAAATAAATAAAAGAGGTAATATCGTAATAATAATACTGTGACCTGGATATAAATAAATATGGGGATTCAACAAAGACAAAAAAAAGGCCCATGTATCGTAAAATCAGTATATGATGTAATAAAATATGAACCCGCAAAGCGAATTGAAATGAAAAAGTTATATGAAAATGAAAAAAAATATAAAGTTTTCTTTTTTTTTCATTTTCCTTTTACGCCTAAACGGTTTTTTTTTCACAGAACCTTTTTTTTTTCTCTCTCTATGTATTATTATATTGTTATTTTCGGGTATTTTTTTTCTTGTTTTTTTTTGCTAATATGTTATTATTAGGAGGACCTTTTATTGTATTTGTATATGAAACCGTTTCTCATGGTACCACAAATCACTTGATGCTTATTAACCGTTAACGATTGTGGTGGCATCTAAAGCAACTTTTCGCCAAAATCACGTAACACATACCCAGAAATTACACACACAAACATTCAGGGTCTAAACCAAAACCAATATCAATATTTTATTCAAGCTAATTCCTGTTCTGAATAATAATCACTTCATTTTGTCAATTACCTCATTCCCACTTTTGTATTCTTTTCCTTGTATAAATGTATAAGACAAAATGCTTTTAACAGTTGCGCGTCTTTTATTCTCGAAATTCAATTGTTCTTATTATGGTTTTAAAAGATGCATGAAATGAATGTTTTAAATTGTTTCCTCACTGAGCGACACATGACAAATTTATGATGTGAGTGATGGCAACATTTTGTGATAATTTTTAGTATAAGGGAATAAAAAGAAATATTTCATCTATCTAATTTTTGTATTTTAATCAAATTTTAACAAAAATTGCTTGAATTTCTTGTCTACGGTTTTCATGAAATTTAGTTTTGATTCCAAATTATTTTTTTTTTAATGTTTATTTATCCAAGACGAGATAAACAAAATATTTTATTTCTCATCCCTCATAATATTAAATTGTATTCATTGCTTGCCAAAATATTTCCCTTGAGATTATTTAATTTGGGAGTTGATGAATTGAAAAGTCAAACAAAAAATCGTGATTGATTCGTGTTTTTATCTTTTCATCAGCACACATTGTGTGGTTGTTTATTGCGCTCCCACATTTAAGACTTCTATTTTTATTTTTATTTCATTTCATTTCTTGTAAGGTAAAAGTTTTAAATTTAATCTACATTTAAGATGATAAACAAGTCTGTGCCATGTAAATGGAAACGCCTGGTTTTTTACGATTAATTTTTGAAATTGAATAAAATAATAGGAAATAAATTTCAGTCCACAAATAAACAACAAAACAAAGTTTTCCTTGTTTATTTTTAAGGAAATGTTACTCCCTTCCTTTAAATTTAAAAACAAAAATTTAATATAAAACTTCATGAACATGTGAAATGAAAAAAAAGAAAAAAATATCTCATGATAAGAAAGAAAAGAGAGAGAGAAGAAGAAACTTTTTGACACTTTATGTATTAATATTCCCTTTAAAAATAAGTAAGTCTCCTTAGTTTCTCTTGTTTATTTTTGTAGAAAGATTCATAATAAAAATTATTTCTTTGCAGATAAACATGACAAGAGGTTTTAGTTTGAATTGAAATTTTACTTTAAAGCATTTATTTCTTTTTGCTTTGACGCAAATTATTCATATTTCCATTTAAATTTCAAATTTTAATTTAAATCGTGTTATTTTAAGTACGGTTCATTAACGATTGTTTACATAACAAGAAAAACGTCATGGATATGCCTTGCGGGAATGAAACAGAATCTTATTTGTGTTATAAATAACATTTGAAATGAGAGAATATTTTCTAGATGATTTGACATGGAAATGTGAAATCTTTCAAGTGATCGTGTAATATGAAATGGTTTTGTCATGCTCTCGTTTCATGTGAACTATGGCGAGTGAAATGTGTTTTAATGATTTGTAATACCAACTGACGAATCAGAAGTATTAATGCAATGTTGTTTAATAGGACTATGATCTGAGTTAGTTGACCTCTAACCAAGCAAAATGTCATTTTGAAGTTATCTGAACGTTGAACGTGAAGGTGTCTATCCTGCTTAGCTTTCTGACAAGGTGTGGTTACTTTCCTGAACTGAAACAGGTCAAGTGGACTTCTTTCTTTAGTTGTTTCTCTAGATTTGGTTCCTTCTTCATCAGATATGATAATAAATGGGTATGCAAAATGGACCCGTATGTAGGTCTGAGTGCTGGTTCTCTTCTGTGGAGACCGCCCTAGAAATTTGGTCTGACCTATCTAAGCGTTATTGTTTCTTTTTTGGAACATTGAAGTTATTCAAGATCACTCTCTCTGGTTGATATCGATGCCTTGCTCTTTTCTCATTGCTGTAAAATCACGTGTTTTTCTTTTTTTAAATCTGGGCTTTAAAATCATGGTGGCTCTGTTCAAACTGATACTTCAACAAACAAATTTGACTGCGTATTTGAAGGTGACTCACCTGAATCCTTGTGATGCTGTTTGGTAATGAAAACATTTTCATTCATTTCAACCTAAAAAAAAGAATGTCGTTATAAAAAAATGCATTTACTGATAAACTTCAAAGATTATCTTTGTTTTTCATCATATTAAACTAAGTCACCTGTAACTTGTTGTACTTAATCCTTCATGTACGTCTACGTACATCGATAAAGTAAAATGAAAAATTCATCTCATAGCAACTTGGATTAGATTTTAATTCTAGCTTTCAATTCTAGTACGTATTATTATCCAAATCCGGACAAACATTTTCCAGTTAAAACACAAATCATTCAATTAGTTTTATATGAACAAAAACATTGTGTTACAAATAGTCAATTGAACAAATGCTTTTCCACTCTCTGTGCATGCAAAATACAGAAATTGTCATTTATAACTAGTACATTGTATTTCATCTTGTTTACAAGTGTCTGAAACATTGTATTTTGCATGAATACTGATTAGAGATTAGTGTCTCTGCACATTCTGTCTCTACATGTCGAATTTCTGTCTAAATTCTAAATAAAATGTGATATGCGATGATGAATTTCAAACAACATGTAAATTTGTAACCGTTTTATGTTTTAAGTTTTTATTTTATTTTTTCTGAAGTACGTGTCTGTGTGTGTGTACTTGTGAGTTTCAAAGTATATCCTCGAATTTAGACAGGTTAATGGTTTTAGTTGTCGTCATCATCATCATCGTCATAAATGTACATTTTACACAGACATACATTTTCCCATGAGATTACATCAAGCTTAAAACAATATAATTTAAAATGACATGAAAGTATGCACACACACACACACACCTGAAATGGAATTAAGAGAAAAAAAAATTACTTGGGTCACTTTTAATGTGTCTGAAAATATAAATGTCAGATGTAACTTACAGTGGCATAACAAACATGTTGAGGAAAAAAAAATCTAAATGGATTAATTTTCTTTGTTGAATAGGACAAAATTAACATGTGAAACATTTGAATGGAAGTAAAATCCTGAATAAGACATTTTTAGATTGTCATCCATGTTTGTTCCATTACTTTTTTTTGCTGATACGAGGAAATTGTGTGTGTGTCTTTGTCAAAAAAAAGGACATGGCATGCATTTTTAGGACACTTAACGGAATTTGAATTTGTGACACTTGAATTTAAATTCAAATGACATTGAAAGCCTCTTCACACACTTTTGAAAATCACTCAACTCACACTCAAATGTGCCTTGCCATGGACTATGATCTGAGATAGATGACCTTTGACTATTTTAGTCATCAATGGAACATAAAATTCAAAACTCACCCTTTTAAGATCCATTTCATCACCTTCAGCCTTCTTTGAAAAACTTTCATCGTCCTTTGATGTCTCATCTGAAAATGAAAAACAAAGATATCACATAAAAAAAAAGTTATTTTTTAAATTAAAATTTCAACACAACACTTCACTTCAAATTTATGCTTAAAAAATGTTAAAACCACTAATGTGATGCAACAAGAACAACGCGTCTGTTTGGCAACCGAGACGAAATAAGAGTACATTTGTGGTCAAACAAAAAAAAGTCTCACTGTTGCTTGTTAGTCTTTTAGTTTTTAATTTATTTTAAGGTTTTTTTTTTTATTTTTAATAACAGAACAAAATTTAATAGAAACAAAATTTTTTTGACCACTACGCTTATGTTTGTGTGTGTGAATCACTCGCCATAATGAAAGAACAAGCAATTAAAAATTTAAATTAAAACTTGGAATATAATAATATGACATTTTTTTGCTTCTTTTTTTTCATCTATGCTCAGCTCAAAAAAGTTTAGGAGTGAGAGCGAGCAAAAAATTGAAGTAAGTCACCGTATACAAAAAAAAACATGAAATCATTAAAATTCTGCTTTGTCAGACAATTTCCCAGAAAATTTTCATATTAATTTGAATCGTGATCTCAAATTCCTTCTAAAATGATACAAAAAAACATGTTAATTAATTAAAAAGTAAAAAAAAATGATATCAAAAATTGGTCAGTCTTGCAGATTATTTTAATAATATTGTTATTATGAGTGTCTCTCTGCTAATTTGATACAAAGCAATGATTGTCCTGCTTTCATTTCAATGTTATTTATTTTGGGACAAATTTTCTTATGTTTTACAAAGAAAATATTCAATATGTGTAACATTTCAATGTTTTGATAACAACCTGGAAGATGTTTATTTAACAAATTCAAAGTAACCACAACAAAGCTCCATTTTATGAAGGTTTTTTGATGTATTTTCATGAAGTTTGTGGACTTTTTGTAATTTGAGTAAAGGAAAATTTCCTTTGTTTACCTTTATTGGTTTTCTTTTATATCAAAATGAAAATGAAAAGATCTTTTGTTTCCTTAAAAAGAAATTTTGAAATGTAGACCAAAATTCATCAAAAGGTATCATCAATGTTTCATGGAGCGTTCAATGAAGTTCAAGTCAGTAAATTATTGATCCAAATTTAAATTGAAATTGATTTTCAATGTTACTTGGATCGAAAAATCAACTTTAAAGGAAAAAAAACTTCTGAATGTATGCAATTAACATTACACATTGAATTTTTTTTGCAATAATTTGCCTTAAATCTTTGAATTTGTGTAAATATTTGTTTCAAATGTAATTTTAAATGATGAAATTTGTCATTTTAAGACTTGAATTTGAATTTCCGTTCAAAAGGAATTTCAATGAAAAGTTCATTGCATACATTCAGTTACTAATTTAGCAATTATCATCTAATTGAGCTACCAAAATCATTTAAACCAAATTCTACATTGTCCCCAAACGTCATTTAACTGTCTGTGTGAGTTTGGTTATAAATTAAAATGCAAATACAAAAATTGTCACATTATATTCATTGATATCAGCAGAAAATGCCCAGCAGACAGAACTCTTCAAATGTATTTGTTATTTTCCTCTAAACTACAAAAACACGTGTATCGACACGATTTAAACATATAAATTATTCACAAATCATTTATAATGCAATACACCCTTGTATAGCATTATTTTTCTCTCCCCCAAATGGCATCATCATCAATTTCTAATTTGATTTATGTTGCATTTGTACAATTTTTGACCCATGTCAAATGAAATTCGCGGAACAAACTATTTCACATGCCTTTCAACCCAAAAATGTTGCATGTGTGTGTGTGTTATTGTTTTCAATTGAAATAATAATAATTTTTAGTTAGTTGTCGCGTTTTGTGTAGTCATATCAGTGAAATGTTAAATTATTCCATAAATAAAATATATGAAATTTTCATTCATTTCATTTATGATTCATTTTGTCTCACTCACAAAAATTTATTCCCATATATTAGCTTTGTTAGCATAAAACATACGTTATTTGTTTAAATTTTTGATGATGTTTCTCTTTGTTCAAATATAAATTTATACTTTACTCACTTTAGATCACTGCACTACTGATTTTATTTCATTTTTTTTTGTTCATAAAATAAACACAAGCAATAATAATAATGATGGTACTTTTATTGACAAATTTTTTATACATTTCACTGAAATGAAAGAGCTCTAAAATGATAAAAATTTCAAAAAAAAACATTAAAATTGATATGAATTGAGTTTTTTTTCCAAATATGACAAATTGTGAGTTAAATTGAACTTTTTTTATGGTATTTTAATAACAAATATTATCTGAATGCCAAATATGATACGATTATTTTATATTTTATTGATATTTGACCGGAATTTTTACGTTTTTTTATTTGTTGGGTAAAATTATATTAATTTTTTTTTTTTAATTTGATGATGGTATCAATTTATGATATTTTTTAATTAATAAATCATTTGAGCCTGACCATCAATTTCAATTAATGTGACATTTTTTGAATATTTTATGATGGGTATTGTTAAATTTCAAATGTTAATGGATGGCTTGGCTTGACTCGAATCATGCTGCGTGTGACCTCTCGCATTTAGGTCTCATGCGATGTCTCGCAACAGGGCTCGTGTGATCTGTCGCATTTGGTCTTGTAAGTGGATTGAAAATAACAAACGGCCCTGGCTTTCTGTTTGATTTTCTTTAAAATTTACGCTAAACTTATCTTTACAAGACGATCGACTGCGGCCTTACTGGCATTTGCCAGATTGCCCGTATGGCCAATCCGCCTTTGAATCACGTATCTTGTCTCGGGTTAAGTCTTTCTTGAAGTTTGAAAGCTGAACGTCACATTTTCAAATCACGGAATAATTTTCCGATTCAACGTCGTCTATTAACCCCATAAAAGACTACATTTATATACGAATCACCCTACTCAAAAGTCACCTTTGTCACAACAGAAAAAAAAAGTATTACAACCATCCCAAGTAAATATTTTCTTTAACTGCCCTCCTCCTTTTTATTATTCATTTACATGTTTTTTTTTCACACTTACAGAACTTAACTTTAGAAAAAAATTCTATAAACTGCGATGAACTTTTCCCAGTATACCGTTTTCTGTGTGGTAAAGGATATTGCCATGTAATTCAAGGAAATGGATAAGGAAATTATACTATAAGTAGCTTAGATATCATATGACAGAAAAAAATGAAATAAAAAAAAATATGATATTATGATAAAACTAAAATAAAAAAGGTACATTTATGACATTGATCCCAATTAAAAGGAAAAAAAGTCTTTTTACCCTAAAAAACAAAATCAAACGTGGATTGTTTGGGTATGTGTGGAATCGTGTCATGATTACAAATTAATAGAGGTGCTTTTATTTATTGTCAGGTTTATTTTCTATTATTGAATATTGTTGTCGATTAGATCCACATACACAGACACATACAGACATCGTATGGAAAAAAAAGGTATCACATATTTATTTTAATCAACAAACATTGTATGGAAATTCAAATTATTTTATCAAGCTTCAAGGCCATGAAAGTAGATTATGAATTTCATTTACATATTTTATATGATTTTTGAGATCACAAAATTAATGTGGAACTAAAAAAATTGAAATTTTTACGTGAAATTTCACTGAAACAAATTTAACGATCGAAAATTTAAATTTAAATTGACCGTTATTTTCATTGATACGATTTTATGATCGAAATTTTAATTTTTTTATTGATTTCGATACTTTTCTGCGGTCGAAAACCCACGTATATGATTTCTAGTAAACTTTTTTCCATAATTTTTTAGGGTTATTTCATTGAAATTGCCTTAATTGCGCTTCTTTTGAAATTAAAGCAATAACAGTAAAATTACAATCAATTACCGTTGACATCATCATCAGATCAACCATAAAAACAAAATCATTATGGTTTTTCTCCCTCTTTTTTACAATAAAAATTAAAATTTATCCCTTAATTGAATCAGAATTACTTCAGAATCAACGTACAATCAATAAAAGGGAACAAAAAACTTTGAAATGAAGAATCAAACTTTAACTTGAACAAGAAAAAGCAAATTAATTAGCAATCCGCGTATAATTTGAATATTGATTTTAATTAAGATTATCAGGAGCACGAAGAATATTGTTAAGAAAAATCTACTCGATATGCTAAACGTCAAAACATTATGATGCCAAGATTATAATCAAATAATTAAAATTATCTTTCAACTGTTATGAGATTCGTGTCTCGATAGGGAAAAGTGTCTCTGTCGTAAAAATTTTCCTTGAAAATAACAAAATTATGCGTAAGCTTTTGAATGAATTAAGAGTGTTGATTTTAATATCCAAACAAATAAAAAATAAAAATTGGAGAAACTTTTCCAATAAATAAGTAAATCCATGAAGCGTGATGGTGAATGAATCAACGAATCAATGACGATAACAAGAGATTTCAAGATTTTTTGGGGTTTTTTTTCAATAGTTCAAAGTCAAAATGCAAAGAAATTTTTTATGTAAAAGCAACATCATGAGCAGCAACAACAAAACAAAGAGAAAAAAACAGTTTATTATGTTGTCAAAATAAAATCTTTTTAAATCCGCCACATCTTTAATGTACACACACACACACTTAAAAGTTAGACACAACACAATATCTCTCTCTAATATTTTCTGTCTAACAGACAATTAAGCTTCTAACAACAACGAAAAACGAACGATTGTTTTTTTTTGTCTCTGTATCCCTCTCTGTATTCTGACACAATCAACTTGAAGAATAAATGTTTATAAACAAAATCTGTTTAGATGGAAAAATACGGTATGTGGATTTTGGCTTAGATAAATAATGATAAATAAAAATATCTGACGTTTTTGTTTTCAGATAAATCATTAAAATTCAAATATAGAATACAAAAATTTTCCATTGACGATGAAGATGAAATGAGAAAAACAAAATTTTTAAATACTTCTGAGAAAAATGTCAATGATGCTTTTAAGATAATATTAGAAAATGAAGGATGATTTCAATCGCTATAAGAAAAAAATTATTGGATTAGGTTCTGAATATTAAAATACAGTGATTAGAAGATCGATTTAATTGAAAGTGAATTCGTATTTCAAGGTCTTACTTCAAGAGACTTAGCTTATAGCCGACAGTTATTAGACTTCAGATTCTGATTTTCAAGGCGGTCTCCACATGTATGTACACGCTCTCAGATTCATTGTGAAGTAGAGTGGCTCCGCCAAAGAATTACTTTCCATGTTTTCCCTATCCTGCGCTTTTACTTTCCAGTTTTATGTGTGAGACGAAGCTGAAAATCCTAAACTGACCATATTTTGTTCTTAAGAAGCCTTCATTTGCTGAAAATTTAGTAGTCGATGAAATATTTTATTCTGGGCGCTGAATGTGTAGAAAGTCCTTGAAATAGAAGCTGTCGGCCCTGCTTTGCTTTCTGAGAAGGTGTGGTCATTTTCCTGAATTGAACCAGGTCTAGTAGACTTCTTTCTTTAGTTGTTTCTCTAGATTTTGTTCCTTCTTCATCGGATATGATGATTATGGGTATGCACAATAAACCCGTCTGTAGGTCTGAGTGCTGGTTCTCTTCTGAGACCGCCCTAGAAATCTGATCTGAATCCTCTGAATAAGATCCTGTTTTTTTATTTTAACTTAACTTTGAGTACAAAAAATTGAGGGAAGTTATTGACAGTTCCCAATAAGCACTTCTGTTTGTTTACACTTTTTAAACCCCAGTGAGCATATTTTGTGTTCTTTTTTGTGGATTTTAGCTGTTTTATCTTAAGTGCTTCAAATTTTTGATTAGTGAAATCGAAAAACAATTGTCAGAATTTTTTTTTTCAAATAAAATTTGATTTACTTACTGAATTTGTCGTCTCCTAAAGTTTCTTCAAACTTAATTATCTCATTAATTTGAGAGGCTTCGTACTAATATTAAACAAAAAAGAAAATTAAACATTTTGATTCTAAAAAAGGTAAATTATGAAATTTCAGTACCAGTACACAAAAAATTTATAATTATTTCACATGAATTTAAAACGTCTCTTTTCCATTCTAGTCATAATTCTGCTTTAAACAGACAATAAAACCCAGAAAAGAAATATTATCATTAAATTTTTTTTTTAAAAAAAAAACGAGGAAAAAAATACAGACAAAAACCTGGGGTATGATGATAAGCAAAGAGCAGTAAGTATCGGAAATACAGAGGAAATAGAAAAAAAAGTACGATGATGATGATGTTGATGAAGAAAAAGACCAAAAAAAAAGTAATGAAAGGTAAAAATTACACTAATAGATTATTCAACAGTAAATTTTTTTTCTTGGTATATTTTAATATTTAAAATACAGAGAAAAAAAAAAGATAACGAATTTATTCATAATTTTTTTTTCATCATTTTTCTGCGTGTACTTTTATTTGCGTTGTTATTTTATTACCATTATAATGCAAATTTTTTTCTTCTTATTTTTGTCGTTTTTTTGCACAGAGCTCCGGTTATGTTAGTTTTGGACTTAGTCATTTAAATTAAAAAAAAGAAGAAAAAAAAATACTGTCTGTTAAGAGACATTTGAAATTATTTCGCGAAAAATAAAATAAATATTAACATTATTTATGATAATTTATGTGAGTTTTTGGTCCTGTGTTATATTTTTTTTTGAATTTCAACATGGTTTGTAAATTATAACGACAATCACACTTATTACAGGTATGATGGGAACCAATTTCAGCAGTGTGCCATTAAATTAAGTGCTAAATTAAGAATTAATCAAACAAAATTTCATCAATTCAATTTATGACCATTTTAAAATGAGTTTGAAATATTGCGATGAGTGGTAACTCAACCCTATCAACATTTTAACATTAAATTTTGTCATTCGAAAATTGAATCAGTGTACAAAAAGTTTGAAATGTCCTTTAATAATAAAATTAAATTTAAGAAGGTACTTTTGTCGGTAAATTTAATTAAGATATCTTTTTGAATGACATTTCACACTTAAAATGCGCTTTTGGGATTACATTGAAATTTTAAAGTAAATCTAAGGCTTTGGATGATTTTTGTTTTAATAATTTGATTTGAAATATTTTGAAAAATTTCATTCAAATGCGCCGAAATTCATCATAATTTTCTTATTTAAAGTAAGAAACGTAAGTGATTGAGTAAGGTCTTTCGTAAGTTAAAAGTAAGTCAGTGTGTAAGGACGATCGTAAGTTAGTAAGGTATCCTTTTTTAATTTTTATCGCGTTCCTGGTAGCATTGAAAATGAAAAGCGAGTATTGTCAAGGAAATTTTCCGTTAAAATTTCTCAATTTCAAGGTACCTTAATTAAAATTCAATCTGATATCATGACGTTTAACCTTTTGTTGAGGACCTAGGTTAATTTTGCATCACCAAGGGAACTCGAATTTGAATTAATAATTAATTTAATGTGAAAAAAGTATTTTGATTAACTTACTCAATAATAAATGATTCTAAAGTACAAATTCTTTGGAGGGTTACCAATTTTTTTGTAACCTAACACATTTTATATTTAACATAATTTCATTTTAGAAATATCTTAGAAATGAAAAAGCCCACACTGTCAAAATAATTCAATATAAATGAAGGTAATGAACATTTTATTTTTTTTTTGTTGTTAAAAATACGCCAAAATCACCTTGTGATAAAAAAAAGGATCCATATCGCTTTCAATGAGAGAAAAAACAACAACAACAATGACAATAAAAAAAAAGTATAAGATAATTTTATTTAATAACTTTTTTAAGCACCTACACCAAAACAGTCATTTGTTTCATTTATTCACATTTATATTATAAGACGCACATTGACAGCACATCGTTTTTAGTCTTTCCTTGAAATACCGAATTAAAAAGAAGGAAAAAGGAATGAATTTGAATGTTAGGTTTGTTTCACTCTTGGGAAAAGTCTCAATAATGAGTTTATTGTTGTAACTTCTTACCAAGAAAGGGGAAAAAAAAGTAAATCTGACGAAGATTTCTTTTAACGCTTTTATAAATTGCTAATTTAATGTCTCAATGTGTACTTTGAATTAGGAAAAGTTTATGTAATTTTAATGTAATTTATATACATTTTTTTGGGACTTATGATGAAATTTAACGTTAAAAGCTTACGCCTGGTTTTTTGTTAAAATTAGCTTGAAATTTCAATTAAATTTAACTTTTACTTGAAATCATTTTTTTTCTTATTCTAGAATTGCGTAAAAAACCGTAAATTGTAAAGTGTATAATCTCGATTCAGACGAATAATTTCTTAAGATGATAAAATTATCATTTGTTACCTCATAAAGTGGGTACTTGTAAAATTGCTTTTATCGCATGTGTTTATGTGACACACATTTCTTTTCACTTTACCAGTGTGAAATTAGTACGGGTACGGATTGTGCTTACCATCCTTCTCAACCAAAGGATGGTAAGCATATTTTACTCATCCATTTTAAGATGGTAAGCATGGTCCGTACCCGTACTAAATTCACAATTTTTAATCTTACTGTGAAATTAGTACGGATGAAAAAAATCAAAAAAAAAATTAAATTTACAAAAAAAAATTCTAAAATTTTCTACGTCCTTTATATCTTTATCTTAAAAATTATAAATTGTGAAGATTAAGTACTATGAATTTAGTACGGGTACGGACCATGCTTACCATCTTAAAATGGATGAGTAAAATATGCTTACCATCCTTTGGTTGAGAAGGATGGTAAGCACAATCCGTACCCGTACTAATTTCACACTGGTGACACACATTTCTTTTCACTTTTTTTTTGCTGTTGTACTTTCAAAAACGTTTATTTTGTTCTTGAGAATTGTTTACACAGGATGATAAAGCATGAAAGCTCTGTTGTGTGCTCAAAATAGCATAAATACAAATATTAAAAGCTTTTTTCTTTTGATGTTTGTGTTGTGTTTTTTTTTCTCATTTCTAACGTGAAATGTGAGATAAATCAAATGTTCTGATTATGACATGTTTTGAAACCAAGTAAAAGCAAGATTGTGGGAAATAAAAACAAATAAAATGGTTTTGTGTACTGAAAAGAATGGTTTAGGGAAGTGGAATTTTCGGGTGAGAGTGAATTTCATTGATTTTTTGTCCCTTTAACGAATTTTTAACAAATTCAACGAAAAGTAAGTGCTTACGTAAGTGAGTAAGGTCTTATGTAAGTCAAAAATAAGTTTGTAAGTAAGGACGTATGTGAGATAATAAGTAAAAAAGTAAGCTCCTTTGAAATTTCTTAAAAGAAATCACTTTTTGACCTTTTCCCATTTATTCTAATGTCAATTCAGACAATTTCATTAAGATTTCATTGAGATTTCTAATCGATTCCCAGAATAACATTAATAATAAAGTTATAAATCATGAACATTGATTTTAAATTTCCTTTTTTATTGTTTTCATAAATAATGTTTAATGACGATGTTTTTTCTTTATAATTTAAGATAGAAATTTTATTTTCAATCCTTCCATTTAACCAGCAATAAAATCCATTTATGTTTTAAACAAAACTTCAAAAACAACAATTTTCTTTCGATTTATGACCAAATCATCACGTACTATAACGAAAAAGTATTATGATCATTATTGGGTATCCATTTAACATTTTGACTTAAATTGGAATTCAAAACAAGGAGAGTTTCAATTCAAGTGTTTAAATTTCAAATTGTGTGTTTGTGTGTATGGGTTTGTTGAATACCGTTTATTTTGTAAGTGATTTATTTAAAAAAAGTCATTTATTATTATCATCATTATTATTATTATAAAATGGTAAAGAATTTTAAAATTCAGGTGTATTTTTGTCTTAGACGTATTTTTTATTGTAATTATCATGGGAGAGGTGTATTTTCAAAGGAAGGTGGCAACCTTATCAAAAAAGCACACTTAATTAAACTCTAAAAGTACAAGAGGAAAGTTAAAATCACATTAATCATAAATTTATTCAAGTATTTTGTTTATTTTAATTTTAAAAAAGTAATTGAGGAAGAAATTCTGTCTGTTACTCTGTAAGAGAGAACTTAACTTAATTATTACCTTACCTGACACTCGTCATAAATATTATTAATTAAATACGATCGATTTTTATGTTGAACTGGAAACTAATTACTCAGATAAAAACCTATTATTTATTATTATCGTTATTATTAAATACAGATTAAGAGAAAATGTTTGATTAATTATTTTCAATTTAATTGAAACTTTGTTTGAAAAAGTTATTTAGAAGAAAAAATTTAATATTAAAATTGGTGACCCCACTTTTTTCATTCATGTAAGTAGGAGAGTAAGGGACCTGACCACAATAAGACTCTTTGAGACCGCGGTTGTGCCCTTTTAAAGCCTTACCTAAGGGACTTGACACGTAAACCATAAGATGCTTAGTGAGTAAACACGAAAGTCAGTAAGTGAGTAGGTGACTTGTAACGAAAGTAAGTAAGACTGTAAGTTAGATAATAAGGCACACCTTACTCAATAAATACATGTAAATTTAATATTAAATTTCATTTCAAAACACATCTTCCATATCGTACAACATTGATGATAATAATACTGATGTTGTAATGAAGTTAAATAGTGTCAAGGGAGACATTGAAAAGGGTTAACTTCGATATTTGTTGTTATTTATTTATCATACCAAAAAACCCCATAAAATCATATCATATTTAAAATTAAATTTAAATTAACCTTATTTTGTGTTTTTCTTTATTAAAAAGTTTAAATTTCATGAATTAATTTAAACAAGAAAAAAAAGGAAAGTAAAAATACATAAAAAACAAAATAATTAATAATCTTAAATCTGTTCTTTTGATCATAATCCTGATGCTGATAAAAGGACAGAAAATTAAATGAGATTTTCCATTTTTAATGAAAATTTTTTTTTTAAAAAACAAAAATTTTCCGTAGTAAAACGTTTTAATTGAATTACATCAAAAAGGGATAATAAAGAAGCGTAATAATAAAAAAATAACCGTGTAAAATTTAATCTCATTGATTAAAAAAGTGTTTGTTTTAAATTTTCATTATGAAATATAAATCAATTTTTCTGTGTACTCGTTACTCTGATTTGTGTCAATTTTGTTCGTACTAGAGATTAAAATAAAATGATACACATTATATTTTTTGTATATGTCAATGAAATCCGATATCTATACTTAAGTGGAAGAGGAGGAAAAAATAATTATAAATGATAGAAAAAAAACGGTATGAAAAGGAAATGGGTGGAAGAAGAGTAAACAGAATAATACGAAAAAGGTTGTGAATGAATGAATGGAAAAAAACTAGGAGAATATTGTAATCAATATTATGTCATCGTTTTTATGTGATGTAACTAGTAATTTTTTGTCCCTTTTTTTGTGCAAATCATTTAAATATGAGTGTGTTTTAATTAGGCAAAAGGAATAATCGCAAAATTGGCTTTGATTAAAATGAAATTGTGCATTTAAGGTAAATGAGGATTAACCGGAATTGGACTTACGTGATAATGAGATATATTGAAGACCTAATTTTAATAAAACTTTACTAGGTCAGTGAGTAAGGTAGTAAGTCAGTAAGAAAGTTAGAAAGCTATTAAGATAGTAAGTAAGCTAGAAAGCTTCTAAGATAGTTAGTAAGCTAGAAAGCTACTAAGATAGTAAGTAAGCTAGAAAGCTTCTAAGATAGTTAGTAAGCTAGAAAGCTACTAAGATAGTAAGTAAGCTAGAAAGCTTCTAAGATAGTTAGTAAGCTAGAGAGCTACTAAGATAGTAAGTAAGCTAGAAAGCTTCTAAGATAGTTAGTAAGCTAGAAAGCTACTAAGATAGTAAGTAAGCTAGAAAGCTACTAAGTTAGTAAGTAAGCTAGAAAGCTACTAAGATAGTAAGTAAGCTCGTAAGTGAATATGATAGTAAGTTAGAAAGGATGTTAGTTGAGAGAAAAAAACCAAGGAATGAAGCAAGTAATTCAGTAAGTAAGAACTTACTTGACTCAAAACCTAAGGGTAGGTCACCAGACTTGAAATGAAGGGGTCTTTGAATAATAATTTTTCAGTTAGCTTAGGAGCTCAGGTACCCTGATAAAGGACCTTGACCTTTATGACCTGCCATCCCTTTTATACTTCCACGAATTTCACAATTTTTCAGTCAGACCCAAACCAAACTGTCACTCAAAAAATCCTTTTTTTATCATAAATTTCCCTTTAAATCTAAATTAATAATAAATGCGTAATCTGTTAACAAAATACGAGTTACATATAAAATTAAGGCGAAAATCCACACCTATACCATACAATACAATACATAAAAGTTATATAATAATAATAATATTAATTCCATTTATAAACGTTACACGTTACATCAATGTAATATAAAATTTAAGCAGATATTTAATCCATGAAATGCCTTATAATCTCATTCATTTTTCTCATTAATTATATCTTATAACATTTGGGAATTACATTAATTAAATATCCTTCTGCTCGTGTTTTTTTTCGTACTAATTTTTTTTTAGTTGTATTCAAAAAAAATTAAAATATGTTACCATGTTGCTTGGATATTTTTTCTTAGAAGTAAAGAAACATCATCAGATACTTTTTCATACCTGTAGCTAATAATAGATGATACATTATCTTATTTATAGCAGTAATTGACCACCCTTTATACATAGAACAAAGAGTATCGCACAAAAAATATGGTTAAAATTAAGATTCTTAAGATTACGGTTTCAATTTTACTTGGATATAACAAAGTTTGATTACTTTTAGGAACAGAAGTAACCGTAATTATGTTAGTTGAGTTTTTTTATTCAGAAAAAAAACATGAATGACAAAGAAAATTCATTGTATAAGCTAAAAATAGCGCTTCTCTCTTAAAAAAATTTCCATTTTACACATAGAGCATAAGTTAACTTTGTTTAAACAGCTTTGGTTTAATTTAATTTTGATGGGGAAATATTTTTTATATACATACACTTTCTTTTTTTTCCTCCTCCTTTTTTCATTTCACATTCATATTTCAATACAACGAGGAAAAAAAATAAAGGCTGGGACTAAACTTTTTCCTTTGCACATAATAACATTAAGCCAAGTAATTATATGAAGCTGTCGGAAACTCAATTTAATTTAACTACACCTTTGTTGAATAGTTAAACCATTTTTTTTTGCTGTATCTCCCATCACTATACACTTAAATTGATGATTTCCATGAATGAGACTCAATTTAGTTTTTGATTTAGGAAATAAAATTCAAATACAATACAAATTCGTGGAAATCTGAAGAAATAAAATTAAATTGTACATTTAGTGAATTCGAGGAAAAACCATACAAAAGCAGAAATATGTGAATGAATGTAAATATTCATCGATTATCCTAATATTTAAATAATAAATTTGTAACAATGAAGGAAATTCCATGAATTTACTCAATTGTGAAAAGACATTTGTTAGACTGACATTTTCAAATAATTCTATGCCATAATTTTTCTTGGAATTTGGATTAACTGAACAATATTAAATGAAATTTCATGGAAAAATTATAATTTGAACGTGAATTATTAAATGAAATACCCTTTTTAAAACCTCAATGGTCTGTAATCATTTAATTGGTGGTTTGGGAAAGCAAAATTGAAATAGAAACAGTACTGAAATGAAGATTGACGGTTTTTTGAAGATTCCTGACTCATGGAGCAATTTGAAGAAAAGCAAGAAGCTCGGATTAACATGGACTGGACTTTGTAAGTATAGTATAAGGGAGATACTTACCGATATATTAACACGAAAAATTAATTAAACATAAACCAGATTTGAGAATTTGCATAAAATGTTTGTTGAGTAATTAAGGCTTGAGCTGCAACAAGACTCAACGACTGTGGTTTTTAAGCCACAGTGTTGCCCGTTCAGATATTTGAGAGTCTACCGATACAAAATAGTTCAGTGAGGTTTCAGATTCGACCCTTTGCAAGTGAAGAGGAAATCTAGGTCGGGTTCTAGTAGTATTCTTAGTATTCATTGATAAGAATGTACCATTTGAATTTATAATGACCACACATGCTCTTTACTAGCATGAGCATTCTATCCTTGAAATGTCAATCGACACCATGTGTCGTCTCTTTTCCTTTTTACATCCAAAGAAAGAAAAATTAACTCATAGTTTTTTCTTTCACTTTATCACTCTCACACACTTAAAATTAATTTCTGTTATTAGTATGATGACTTAAATACGGTCTCTTTTTTTCTTGCACTACATTAGACCTATTATGAGGATATACAGAAGGTTAGTTTGACCTTCTTTTTATTGTTTCAATGGTATATTAATACAAAAAAAAACACAAATATTTATCTTGTGTAGGTCAATTTTGAAACGATGAACTGCAATTGTGAATGCTATTGAGAGAAAAAGTTTTGTTTTTATTTCCATTTATTTGTATATTATTTTTTTGTTTCATACAAGAGAGCACAGGAAACATGGATGAATAATAAAAAGGAAATGTAATGGTTTTGCACAACATAAAACTGTTTTAAAATTTTTGGTGGTTATGAGAAAAAAAACATAAACTACCGGTTTAAGTTAAAAATTACATGAAAAAGTCTTACTTTTCAGTGAAATGGACTCAAGTTTTGATTTGTTGAATATTTGAAAAAATACCAGGCGTTTCCATTAATATAAAAATTAATATCATTTTTTTATGAATCCTCACAAAATTGATATACTTCAATTAAAAATCATGTAAGCTGCCCACTTTTCCTACTTTTCAATTAAAGCGCATTTCAATTGCACATTAATCATCGTCGGGACGTTAAAAATACATAACATGAAGCCTTTTCAAAATCAAAATTAATTAAAATTAAATTGCAGACGCATTCAACCTAGAATTGTAAAATCATAATTATTTTTAATTTTAATTTATTTCATTATTATTATTCAACCTGTAAACCTTGTTTTTTTTCCCTGTATGTGCATGTCATTGTTGTTCTGTGTCAAGTGCAGTGAAGCAGATAATTATGATTCAAGAATGAAATTAAATGGTGATAATAACAAGTGGGAAGGTAAAATTTTACATGTAATTATTATTACGAAGAGTCCTCAACCAATAAATAATGAGGTGATGCGAACGCCTGGTGTTTTTTAAATTGAATAAAATTTCAAATGACCCAAAAACGTGATTACTTTTTTCATCGTACACATATACAAATTATGTCTCGTTTTGAATAAATTTAGGTCTTTTTAACATAAACAATCATTTTGCATTAATTATTATGATAAAATGTAAACAACAAGGGACTCGCTTGTTTGTGAAATAATTATTGTTATTTTAATAATTTTTGCTGATATTGCAATTCTGCAATATACAATTTAAAGCACTCTGATTTGGTTTTTTCTCGAGTTTTAAAACTTTTTTTTTTAATTTAATTTAATTTTATATACAAATATGATGTTGATGATGATGATGATGTTTGTGAAGAAGAAAAAATTTAAATTTAAATACACAATTTTCCTGATTAAATGTTTGTGGCGTTCTCTTGATATTTTTATGGTAAATTCTCAGTAGTATGGTGTTAAAATGCAGAAGAAAAAAAAACATAAAATGTTGAAGTGCATTCATATTTATATTATTTTTTCTTGTATCTTTAGGCGTTTGTATGCATTAGAAAAAAATAAAGATTAAAATTAAAAAAAAAAAAATGTGTATGGAGATGAAAAATCATCAGCATCATGTTTGCTCAACTATTTTTTAATTAAGATGAAAATAAACATACAATTTTTTTTGCATGCAATCTCTCATCAGAGGGAAATTCAAGCTCTTTTTTTGTCTATTAAAGGAATTTTGAGGTAGTGAGTGCTTTGAAATTTGAGGAATTTTAAAATGTAAATTGAGTTGGGTCTAAATTCATCAGAGATCTTGTTGAAAGGTTCTCTTCAAAGAATTGTAGAAAAAAATCATGCTCTAATGCATTTCATTTAAAATAAATCTTTACACTCATAAAGCAACAATCATTGCTAAGTAACGGAGTTAAAAAAAGAATTCCATGAAAAGGCTCTTTTTTTTGTATTTTTTTATATTATTTTATCAAAGTTGTTTCATTTTCTATTCTTTTTATTTTAATATGCTTAAAAGAAAAGAGGAAAAAAAATCATTTCAGTGTAAGAACTTATATACATATTTTTTTTTTTTAATTTTAAATGTAATGCAGTTAAGTTTGCTGCTTCTCTTGCTACTGCTGTTACTTAATTAAAATATAAGAATAGAAGTAAAATTTGAAAGAAGTTTCATTTTAAATGAAAAATGTTCAAAGAAACGAGATTCTCATTTAAGATGAGACTAAGAGAATATTGAATTTACATGGAATAAATGCAGTGTGCATGACTTGAAACAAAAGAAAATGATTTTTGAAAATGAGACATTTGAGTTTGTAACGTTTCATGGCTCAAGCGAGAGTCTAACGGTGATGTTTTAGATCTAAAACAACCACACTCTTTGATCTCCTTGCACTATCAACCCAAAACTAGTGAAGCACCAGTGGGAAAAGGTGTTCCCACTGGTTTCGTACTGGTTTTGGGTTGAGAGTGTTTATTGATGACGTAGAGGTGTGTTCAACAAGATCAGTACTAAAAATCAACAAACACTAGTTAATCTAAAAACTCATTGAATTCAGGATAACTCTGTAAAATTCTGTTTTCTCGCCCCTGAGGCTTCTATTGACCTACTTTCACTTCCACCTTTCGATTCTGCTTCTCAAGAGGTCGGTTTGCAAGCTTCCTGAAATTTAAAGAGATTAAAATTAATTTAAATTAAATTTACTCATTAAATTCATTGAAATAAATAATTTTAATCTAATAATATATTTAATCTTATCAGTATCATCAAAGGTGTTAATTTTCATTTTAAATAAAATATCATACCTTTTTTCCTCCACGTCTTAAACAGGATTAATATTAAAAAAATACGAAAATTTCAATGAGAATTTAACGCGTATTTGATTTAATATTCTGTTTAATGCCATAACATTTCATATATGACTTAAAAATATTGTTGATTCAAGTCTTCAAGCCTTCAAGCTAACAGAAGATTTAATGTTCATTCAAAATACAAAGGAACAGAAGAGAAAAAAAAATAAATATATAACATATTTTAATGTCTCATTAAATGAACATAAAATATTCTGTTACTTCTTTGTTATTTTTATTCCTATTATTACTGTTTCATTTGTCTTTTATCGTTTCTCTTTTTTTTTCTTGTTTCATTCATATGCTTTTTATTTGAAAGATGGATGAGAAATTGTATGCAAAAACAAAGAGAATCTGCTTTAAAGCTTTCAAATGGATGGAAAAATCATTAAAATAATGTAAAATATTGCATTTAATAAATCATCATCATCATTTTAACTTTTTTTTTTTGTTATATTAATAGAAGTTCTTGTGATAAATTTTAAAACGACTTTAAATAAATGATTTTTGTGCTGTCATTTTAAAAATTGAAGAATGGCGTTTAATTTGTAATGGTGATTTAAATTAAAACAAGAAAAAAAATGAAGTGGGAATTTAAAATTAAAAGTGATTATTTATTACTGCGAGAACTGTCATAATTTGAAAAATGAATCTTGTGGTGAATTTCAAGAAATTTGTGGTGAGTTTTTACAATTTTTTATTAATTTCGATACCTTTGTGGTGAATTTCAGGAACTTACTGTGTGAACTTAAAAATTTTACATTTAATATCATGGTGAATGTCAAAAATTGAATGGTGAATGTGAAAGATTTTTGGTGAATTTCACATATTTTGTGGTGAATTGCAAAAAAACTCTCTCAATTCACCACCCACTTAAAAATTCATGAACATTAAATGAAAAACTCATTATTTTCAATTTAAATAAATTAAATTTTCATTTCAACTCAACATATTTCTATGCTTATTTTTATAATTTTTTTAATCAATCTGTCATCTGTGTCTATTTGAACAACAAAATCCATTTATAATGTTCCATTTTTAGCTCAACAAAGTTAATGGACATCATCATTAAAAAAAAAGTTAAATTGAGATGATAAAAAATTGAATATTTTTTTACAAAAAAAGTAACAAACAAAAAAACATTTGGTGTTGATAACATTTTTTTTTTGATTTTCTGTATCAGATCCTTTTCAATTTAGTTCTATTGTTCAAAGTTAATGAATGAAATGTATCAAAATGTGAAATAATTTGATTTATTACAGAATATTTATCCATTAAAAAGTAAAGTAAAAAAATAACTTTGGAACTTTAAAATTAATTACAATTTGAAATTAAATTTTGAAATTTTAATAAATTTCCATTGAGTTGATTGATAATTTGCTTTTTAACATTGAATGCCCATTAAAAGGTCGTGCTCATGTTAATTTGTTCCTCGTCACATTTTGTTAGGAAGACATTTATTTAAGTGACATTGAGCAAGTGGAGAAGAAAAACGATAATTATAAAAGCCTCACAACATTCATTTCATTTCATTTCATTTATTTGGCAACAACAGGCAAAGCCCTAGGCTACAGAGATTTAACATTTACTACTTAATTCTATTCTTAAATTCTAATCTACTAATACTAAAATCAAATTTATCACAGGCTGAATTTAATTCCCTCATCACTCTACTCATGGGTTGGTAGAAGGTGTAATTTTTCCTGCTAGCTTTGACTTCAAACAAGCGGGGATGTCTTGTGGTTACAACTGGACAAAACAGGTTCAGAGAAGATAAAAGCTCTGAGCAGTCCACCTTTGAAGTCAATATGTCAAAACCAAACATGAGCGTTGCAGTTGATCGACGACTTTCCAAAGATTCCAGGTTAAAGGTTTGACACATTTGTTGATAGTCTAGATTGTTGTGGTCACGAAGGACGGATTTCAAAAACCTTTTCTGGATTTTCTCAATTCCAGTGGTGTACTGCTGGTAATGAGGCGACCAAACCACACTACAATACTCGAGAACCGAGCGAACGTATGCATAAAAGAGAGTTAGTTGGACCCTTGAGTCACGAAATTCAGAGGCTTGACGTAAAATAAAGCCCAGCATTGACTTAGCTTTAGAAATTCTAAAAGCGTGGTCGTCAGTGAAGTCAAATTTAGAATTAAAAATAACTCCGAGATCGGTCATTTGATTTACTTTGGCGATGCTTTGGTTTATCAATGAATAATTAAAATTGAAAGGAGATCGTGCTCGTGTCATCGTCATTGACTTGCATTTATTGATGCTCAAATCAAGTCCCATTCTAGTACAAAAAGCTGTAAATTTTTCAAGTACCGACTGTAAAAACAAGCAGTCGTCGAATTTACGAATGGGATGAAAAATCTTGAGATCATCAGCATACATCACAAAAGAAACTCCTTCCAACGCAAAAACAACAAAGTTCATCATCAGAATGAACAATGTTGGGCCAACATGACTCCCCTGGGGCACCCCAGAAGACACAGAAAAATTTGCAGATTTACTGCCTTTGACGACGACATATTGTGAACGATTGTTCAAATACGAGCGAAACCAGTCTAGCAAGTCACCAACAATACCATAGCTCGTTAGAGCTTTCAGGACAACAGGAAATCTAATGCGATCGAATGCTTGTTTAAAGTCGGTATACACAACGTCTACTTGACGAACGTCGTTCTGATCTAACATGTTGGCGACCGAGGATGAAAATGAAATGAGATTTGACGCGCACGATCTTCCTTTAACAAAACCATGTTGAGTACTAGGAATCACATCGAAAACATGTGATATAATGACGTCATTGACCATGGCTTCAAACATTTTTGGGGCACAAGACAGTTTTGATATAGCGCGATAATTCAAAATATCATCTCTGGCTCCTTTCTTAAATACTGGAGTGACAGATGCCAGCTTCCAAGCAAGTGGAAAAACTCCCATTCTCAATGAATGATTAAAAATTTTTGTCAACGGTAAGCTCAACTCACGAGCGCAAATTTTCATTAAATTAGGAGGGATCCCATCAGGACCTGGACCTTTTTTTGATTTGAGTTTTTTAAGTGCTTGAAACACGTCAATGTTGGAAAATTGCAAGTTAGAAATGTTAGAAGATTTGAAACGTCTTTAAAATAAATTATTCATTTATCATCATTATAAATTATTATTAAGAACTGTCTTAAATGAAAATGGTTATTTCTCTCTCACATTTGCTCGCTGTTGCTGGTTTATTTTCATTTGCAACTTGAGTTACTTGTTAAAAATATAATAAGTGTAGGATAGTAGATTATATTTCTAAATGTAATAATGTGAGTTCTTTCACACATGGAAAATCACATGGAAACGAGACACAAAGACATTATTTTACATGTGCTTTTGTGTCATTGTCTGCCTTTTCACTTCCTTTCATTCTCAAGATGATAATATCCATGATGTTAATGTTGATGATGAAAAGTAAGGCTATTATTTGTATAAAAGTCTGTAATTTTCATACATTTCTTCTTTCAAGTACATACTTGTACAATACACATACACATTAAATGTTAATACACATGGATTTAATTCTCACAAGGGTTTATGGAATTTACGCTTAAAGTAGTTTAATAACGTCTGGGTATATGTGAGTTTATTTTTTTTCATCATATATGAACTTTTTTGTTGCCTTATTGTTTTTATGTGGAAAAAAAGATGCGTAGATTGTTTTTGTAAGGGGAACACACACACATCCACCATTGTTTTTGTGTGCCTAAGCAAGGAAAATCTTCACATTACCTTTCTCAACGGAAATTTTCTTTACAAATATTGTATTATCTGTACCGCATTATTATCATTATTCAACCATGGCTTGGTAATTTTTTTTTACCCTAACACAACAAAAAAAAATGATAAATAAGGAAAAACACACACACACACACATACATTTAAGGAAACAAAAAAACTTGGGTATCACTGAAAATGACGAGGGTTTCTCGTGTACTTTTATACGCCAGTATCACATTTTAAGCCTCATTTTATCTCAATTTTATGTTATATAAACAAAAACATATACATATACAATGATTTTTTTTTACAATGATAACATTTCAAGCGATATTCCTTCATTGAAACGCTCCAAAATGCTTTTTTACATTTAATTTTAATGTTACTTCCTTCCTTTGAATTTTTTTTTTGAACTTACTGTTTTGTTTTTCAAATATAATATGAGAAATTTATACGCAACGGTAAAATATGATTCTTTTATTTTATAATTTAATATTTGTTCATTATTTTTTTCCAAGAACCTCGGCTCATAATAATATGGAAGCCACAATTCTCTTTCCAAGGAATTGAGGAAAAATGGAATTATTTTATTCAGAATTCAGGGAAATTTAATGAAATGTGATATTTTGTTTCATTGCATTTCAAATTAATTAAAAATTAAATGAGAAGGAAAGAAAATGAGGCAAAAAAGTTAAAATGGAAATATGAAAAATGGAAACGCCTGGTATTTTATAAAAAATCTTAGCAATGGAAACGCCAGGTATTTTATAAAAAAAATCTTAGCAATGGAAGCGTCAGGTATTTTATTAGCAGGTATAATATTAGCGATGGAAACGCCTGGTATTTTATTAAAAATCTTAGTAATGGAAACGCCTGGTATTTTATTAAAAAAATCTTAGCAATGGAAACGTCCGGTATTTTATTGAAAAATCTTAGCAATGGAAACGGCTGGTATTTAATTTAAAAAATTTTACCAATGGAAACGCCTGGTATTTTATAAAAAAATCATAGCAATGGAAACGCCTGGTATTTTATAAAAAAAAATCTTAGCAATGGAAACGCCTGGTATTTTATAAAAAAAAATCTTAGCAATGGAAACGCCTGGTATTTTATAAAATAAAAATATTTATTTAAATATTCATTTAAATTTAAATAACAAAATTTTCCTTCTTCTTTCTTTTCAGGCATCTCACATCCAATGCAATGATGCAGAGAAATAAAACCAGTTACAGACAAAACTAAAAACCACCCAATTTAATAATAACACTAATATACAAAAAACACCAGAAATTTAATCAAGTTTCAATGTATATCGAATAATATTCCAAAAAATAACAACAAATACAATATAAAAGTAAATACAATGCAAAATATAATTATAATAAAACCAAATCCTTCTATCCATGGAAACCAAGGATAAATTTTGTAATAATAATAAATGAATAATAGCTAATCTACTAATTGGTGCATAATTTATGTAATTCAATATAAATTACATTGAGAGTGAACTATCATCATTCATGTACTTTAAAACGTGTAATATGAAAATATATATGAAAATTCCTCTTTAAATTGATACTAAATGATATACTAATGTGAAATTATAATACAATTATTATATTGTCGTAATTATACATTATTACATTTTACAGTTAAAATAATCTGAATGTAAAAAATAAATATAAAATTAGTGTACGTTAATATTCATATTATAATAATAATAATAATCATGAGAATGCGAATGGAAACACAACTATTTTCAGTAAAATTACTGTCAATAGAATTATTTCTGCTATTATTTATGGTTTGTATTGTAAATAATATTTGTAGTGGGGTTGCAATTGTTGGCGGTGGTACGGGTCAAAGTGTTATTGGAGTAGGTGGCGGTGGAAGTAGTATTGGAGCAATTGGAGGTGGTGGTACATTGACAAGTCAGAATGGACCAGCGGGTAAGTAAATATTTTAAAAAAATTTAAATATTTTTCATATTCAAACAAATAATATTTTGCATTGCACATTTATCATAATTTTTTGACATTTAATACAAATATGAAAATATATATCGAGGATTAATTTCAATTTTGTGACGCTATTTTTGCACTAAAAATTATATTTTGTATTAATGATATTAAAATAATATTTGAATTTGGCAATTGCTCGAGCAATATAAATATAATATTATGATTGTAGTGCAAATAAAATGCATCTATCGACGAGTTTTTATTGTCGATATTTGAATATTTTAACACCCACTAATGATATTGAAAGCTAATTTTATTTGTTTAAAGAGATTAAACTTTTGCTAATTGTACATTTGTTTCTCTCTAATTAAATAATATATTATTTGGATCGATAATCAGAGCAATAAATCTTCATTGCTGTTGTTTTTGTTTGAAATGTAAGGCCATTAGGGCTACAAAGGCACCTCAAAGGGTTCTATTTAACTTATGTTGGGCAATTTCCCATAATCTTTGATATGATGGTTTTTATGTGAGATATTACTTACTGCTCACAAAAATTCAGCTTAAGCTGTTAACAGGTGCTAAGTGAAATGGAGCTTTATTTTGCTCGAGTTTTTGTTGATCGCTGGTCCTCCATGTTGTAAAATTGTATTGAAGCCAAAATATTGTTCGCGTGTCAAACTCATTTTGAAGCCTTTCAAATTTTTGTTTAAATTTAATCATACTTACCTGTTAAACGATTTCCGATTTCCTGGAATAGTCTACTAGAAGAATTGCTCTCCAGAATTCTTGATATTTCGCTCTCTATTTCCAGTTTTGCACCAGTAATGTTCTTAAGTCTTCTTAGTTACTACCTTTCACCTTCCTTTTGGGCCCGTATCACATTGACAGCTCTCAGGATGGTTTCAGAAAACCATAACTGAAATGAAAAAAATATTCTTTGCAATATTCATCTTTCAATAACTCATCATTATTGATAATAA
The DNA here is from genome assembly GCA_900002565.1 of Culicoides sonorensis. Classification (NCBI taxonomy): domain Eukaryota; kingdom Metazoa; phylum Arthropoda; class Insecta; order Diptera; family Ceratopogonidae; genus Culicoides; species Culicoides sonorensis. The sequence continues at coordinate 604,217 of LN483380.1, forward strand.
TTGACCTAATTCAACTTACTTTTATAACTAGCCATCATTACAGTTTTCATTGTCTAAAATTCTTACAAAAGTAAAATGATTTTCAATTACATCCAATTTCATTGCAGATTCTTTTCTTTCTCATTCAATTTTGAATTGAAGAAATTTAATATCAAAATGAACAATATTTTGTTTCATTATTTGTGAATTGCAATCAATAGAAAATCTTTTTTTATAGCATTTATATTGAAATTAATTTTCGTTTGAGAAAATGATTGAGAGAATTCAATGAAAGAAATTGAAATAAAATGATGAAAACAAGAGGAAAATTACTGGAAATTTTTTATTTGAATTGAAATTTAAATTGAATGGACTGTGAAAATGGAATCTAAGGAAGAAAAAGTTAATAAACATTCAATCAAGAAAAAAACTGATGATAAAAACATTTAAAAGTAAAATTTTCTGTTAAACAAAATTCAAAAATTTGACCGTTATTTTAAATTGACCGTTTTGTTTAACGATTTTGAAATTAACTCACTTAAAACTTTCGTTTTACTTCGTTTCCAATGTAAAAACATTAATTTAATAATAAAAAAATAACAGACCTTATCTGATTCCATTTAATGACAACTTAAATATTGTATCATTAACTTTTTTGTGTTGCATTTTCTATTTCAATAATAATAATAAAAAACTTTTTCTTTTCTTCATCTTTTTAATGATTTGAATGCACTTTTACAATCAATTACTTTACAACACACACACACAGTTAAATTATTCTGAACAGTTTTCTTAGATTTTATATTGTATTTTTATTTTATTTTTCAACTGTATTGTATTTGTTAAATGATGTGAAATTGTATGTAACGAGAAAATTTTTTCAACAATTGATTTCAATTTTCAAAAAGAGAGATATAAAAGGCAAAATAATAAAGGAGAAGAAAATATAATGATGATGCATAATAAAAACGAAGAACTAAAGTGAAAATACATAAAATGTAAATAAATAAAATGAATTGTAATAATATTTTTGGAATAAAATTGAACTTTGAACGGTTTGTGGAAGTGCATTTCAATTCATTCAAATAACAATCAGTACAACACTCACACAAAATCATCTCAAAAGAGAATTTTTTCATTGAAATACAATTCTATAATGTAATAATAAGAGAAGGCAGAGCACTATTTGTGTTGCTTTTTATCATAATAATAATGAAAAATATGAGATTATGTTGAATCTTTTGAATCACAGAAAAATTACATTAAAAATTGTTCTTTTATATTTAATTTGCTTTGATCTCTTCACTTTGAGAGCTCAGTTTAAAGTCAGATTTCATGGAAAAAATTGATCATATTAGTCTTTGACTCATAAAAAAAATCTCAGACATCCTTCAAAAAGTCTGTTTCCAGCACTCCAAGTAAAGCATTAAATTTATTAGCTTTTAACTGGATACAGCACGAAAAAATAAATAAATAAAATCTGTTTTCATGCTACAACTGGGAATAAATTTTCTAAAAGTAATGTAAAAATAGAATGAAACGAGCTTCAATGAAAATAACAATAAAGCTTTCAATATCATCTAATATAAATTTTTCCCTTTTACTTTGCTTAAACTCGAGTGTATAACAAGGTGTAAGATATTGTTGCATTTTATTAGATGGGGACATTTCATTTCAACTGTCATTTCAAATTAACGGTCATTTCAAATAAACGGTCATTTTAAAATAACTGTCATTTCAAATCAACTGTTATTTTATCTTGAAATTTAAAATGATTTCATTCAAATGAATTTAAAATTTAACTGTCCCTGCCTATTAAGTTAAAATCAGTATTTCTAGCTTCCTCTTTCAATTTAAATACAAATGCTGTTGATATATTATTATAAAATAAAACCTCTGCTGAAATTCATCACCTTCCGATTTACAGTGAGAGTGTGTCTGTGCTTAATGCTTCTTTTATATTCGTTCCAGAAAAGTTGGCAACATTTTGGCATCTCTTTCAATACAAAGACACAATCACAACTTATCGGTAACTCAAAGTAAATGTAATGAAAATAACATTTGCTAAATCGATGAAAAATTGTTATTTTTTATTTCACATTTATATGTGTGTGTGTGCCTGTGTGTGTATACGAATTTTTAACCACATAAAATCCATATTTTATTTACAAACACACATTTCAAGTTTTTTTTTCATTCCTAGTATTATTTTTGTTGTTATTTTCATTTAAAGTTCAAAATTATTTGATTCTGGCATAAGAAATAAATATAAAAAAATGGCACGCACAATTTTATTTTTATTATATGTGGATTTTATTGAAGAAGAAAAAGATAATATATTTTCGAATGCCAAATAAATCTAAATCTATTGACTTTTTATGCCACCTACTTTACAACTTTTTATCTTAAAAGAATGCCAAACAAAAAGAGATTTGTATACGATACGCACCAAACAAAAAAACGGATAATAATATGACAAAAATGTTGAATTGAAAAGTTTTTTTTATTTGAACATTTATTTGTACTTACTTTCAAATGTTCTGGATTTGGTTTCTTTTCTTATTTATATGATGTCATTTTTTTTGTTCTTTATATTTGTGTGTGTGTGTGCTTTTTGGAAGAAAAATCATCATGTGATGTTTTGAAAATGAAAAATTAAGAAAAGGTGGCATTAAATGACGATCAAGAGTGCATAATTTACAAATTCATTGAATTTGAAAAGAATTTTGTTTGACTTCCATATTAACCAACTACCATTTTGAATTAACGGTCATTTTTTTCAAATAAAGTATCATCATTTTGACAGAAATGTGTGACTCAAACCTCATAAGCAATAATTGAATTTGAAGTTTCTGAATTTGTTTCCATTTAAAATGAGCTGTCAAACTCAAGCTGTCAAAGATATAAAGTTCAAATGTCAAAATGAAATGTCAAACATCTGTCAAAAGTAGTTTTTTAATTTTCACATGAGATTTAAGTCATTTTACGAACATTTTATGAAAATCAATTTAACTCATTAATCGCTAACGTTGTATTTTTACAACGCCTCTTTGAAGTCACTTTTCTCGTTCAAATCAAAACATTTCTTAGGCAATCTTTTTTAGAGTCTTAATTTAAGATGTTTTGTATCAAACAGTTGCATGGTTTTTGAATTTAAACCAAAAATTAAAAAATTATGAGCTAAACTTTTAAGAAAAGTCGCATTTTTTTCTCTCTCGTACAATGTTTCTGTATGTATTTGTGTAGGACTTATACGTATTTTGTTTTGGCTCTCCTGTAAAATTTTTATATGAAACCTAAAATTTTCATCGAAATGAAAAGTGTTCATTTTTACCTAAAGAATAAATCATAGAAGAACTTTTTGTTCAAAACTCAATATTTTAGGAGCGGCGATTAATGAGTTAAATTAAAGTTCATGTCAGCGTCCTCTATCAGTTTTTATTCCATTTCAAGAACATTTTTAACTAGCAGACAGTTTAAATGAAATTAAAATGACATTTTAACCAGTAAACATAAATTTTAATATGTAAAATATAAACAGAATTGGGTGGCATAGGATATTAGAATACAAAATCATATAAATCTTGAATGAAATGTAATAAAATATATTAAATGTGATAAAAAAAATTGAAATTTTGTGAATAATATACGAAAAATAAAATGTGAGAATCAAATATGAAGAGAAAAAAGATTATCTTACATTTTTTTATTATTTGTTTTCATTTTCTCTGTGTATTGACATTGATGTCCTCATTGTTAATGGTTCATAATAAAAACGTAGTGATAAAATGAAATATTTTAAAATAAAACACCGTTTATTTTTAAGATTTTGTCTCATGATATTAAATTTCGATTAAATTCTTTTCATTAGTCCATTTCTTTTTGTCCTTAACAATGAAAGAACAATAAAAATCATAAATTGATTCAATCTCCATATAAAAAGTAGAAGAAAAGTGAAATTAAATGACAAAAGATACACAATACATATAATAAAAAAAAGTAAAATAAAATAAAACAAACAAAGAAAAAACGATTGACCGAGATTTTTTAACTTTTCTTTCATATGTAAATTTTTTTCTGAATTTTTCTGTATCTCCTTGTCATTGAATTTCATTTCATTTTATTTTATATTAAATTACAACCTTTTTTATGTCCCATTTTTTTATCATAGATATTTGTTTAAATTCAATAGAATTTTCAATTTTGAATGAGACCAATCATCGAGAACAAAAGTTTCATAAAAATTTTAAGGAAAACGATAAACTTTAACATTAATTTTGAATTTTATTGTTGTGTCTGTTCTGGTCATCTTCATTTTATGGAAGGAATATTAAAATGAAAAGGAGATGTTGACTAGGAAAAATTGATATTAAATTTCATATGATATTGAAAGAATTTTTATTAATCTGATGATGAAATGCGAATTCACAATCGGATAGGAATTTTTACAGATACTATTGATATAGGATTTGATTGAAATGGACATTGGTCGATTTGAATGAAATGGAAAAGATTTATTAATTGAGGTATGAGGCTGAGCATAATTCTCACTTCAGCCATGAAGCTCTAAAAACTAAAATGTTCCTTTTTTCCGGCTACTCAGCTTGAGTATAAGGCCAGATAAAGGTGGTGACTTCCTGAGATGACGGGCTGAAAGTTAAGGCTCTCAGATGATGATTAAAAGGGTTTACAAAAAGCTGATGTCCTGAGTGCTGACTTTGATGACCACTACACTAACTTTCACCCAATTCGTGTTAACGTTAGCATGTAAAATCCTCTGGGCTTAGAGTGTCGAAAATGAAGCCTTTATTCACTTGACAAATTGAAGCCTTTTTATGTCTAAAATTTATAACACTTACCTTCAGTTCTGGTGTGAGTCCTTGTACAATATCTTCGGCCTATGCTTGAAGCTATGGAGCTACTTGATCTATCTGATTTCACCTGGATCTCTGGACTGACTTGAACGTATTACTTCTTATTTTACTTGTATTTCAATATCACAGCACTTTTCAAGAACATGTCAAACAAATTTCTTTCCTTTTTTTCTTGAAGTGGAACCATTTCAATTTTCAACTGAGCCACCCACATCTTCATTTCAATAGAAAAGAAGATTAAATTTGAAATAAGTAACACTCAGATAAAAGTATTTTAAGTGGTAACAAGAGTATTTTGTCAATATTAATATTTGATGAATTGAATGTCATCTGTTTTGAGTTACTTTTTATCCCTTTTTTATAACATTTATATGCTTTTATTCATTTTAACATTTCAATAATGGAATGTATGACATTTTTCACAGAAACAGTTGATGAAAACCAAAAAAAAAATGAAAATAAAAAATTGGATTTTACATCAAATTATCTGATGATTTTGCTACATGTAGCAAAAAAAGTGATTTTAAACAACTTTCGTTGTGAGTTAATCTATCAAAAAAAGTGTCAGGAAACAGAAGTAAAATTATTACATTTTTTTTTGATAATGTTAAAAAGTAAATCCATTAAAAACAGTTGAAAAATAGATAGAGGATAATTGTGGTGTAAGAAGTCGTAATGGCCAATAATTCAAAATTATTTCCGTTTCTCATTCTTTAACCATCCTTTCGCTTATCTTTGATAACGTTCTTGGCTTCATCGTGTAGTCTGTACATGATTTATATCCCTTTTTTTCACTTTAAGTCCTTTTCTTCGCTTTTAAATGAGAAAAAAAATGAAAATTATTTTTACTTTTACATTGAATGAGAGACACTGAGAAGGAAAATAAAATGAATGAGGCAGAAAGATGTTAAATGAAAAAAGGTTCTGTTTTAAAAAAAATATATATAACAAAAGTCCGTCACAACGTTCTTGTTTTACTTTAGAGCATAACATCATATATATTAAAATGGTAGCAACACAATGAGAATTACAAAAAAATTTATAAGAAAAAATAAAAAAAAACAACATCAATAAAAATGTGATAATCCATCATAAAAATGTATATTAAGATAAATGGCTGAACATTATCCTCATGTAAATGTTTATCATCTATATAAAAGTGTAAGACAAGCCAGGCAAAAATTTTTGTAATTTTTAAAACAATGATGACGGAGAAGATGACATTTAAAAACGGCATAAATTAAAGTTCAAGTGAAAATAATTCAAGGGAGCGCATTTACCAGGATTTCTCTTCCTCTTACCCTCTCTGTCATTTTTTTACAATCTGATTCTCGTAAAATAGAAATCTATCTCAGATTTTATAAGATGAATCCTCAATTAGAAAACTTAGTTAGAAAATTTGATCTGTAGATGTCCCTGCGATCTATGTGAAGACAAAGTGACTTCAAAAGTGCATTTAACTTGAAATTGGACTTAAATGATAAAAGTATTAAAAATTACTGACTTTTAAGAATGATTACTATGATAATAATAAATAAAAGGAGGACAAATTCTCACAATGTGCTGTAAAACGACAAATGATAAAAATATTATCCGTAGACAATTTTTACTGTAGCGTGGCGCTTTTAATCATCTATCATTTAATGTGAGACTCAGAGAAGCACTTGAAAGCTGTACGAAAACTGATTAAATAGCACAAAGGGAATGTTTTTCAATTCAATTATTGTTAATAAATAAAATCACATCAAATCATCGTTAAATTACAAATAAATATGGTAAACTTACACCACCTTTCACCACATCAAACAAACCTAAAATCAAGGTACATTTTACATTTTATATTTTTTCCAAATATATTTTGGTTGTAAATTCAAAAATTAATCAATCCGGCCAATTTTCAATTTTATTTGATTTTTATCCACACCAAAAAATTAACAATTGATGCATAAATGACTCAATTTTCAAAATTCCGTATCAACTTAATGTAAAAAAACCTCAAAACTTTTTGTGAAAGCCTAGATGTGTGTGTTTTGTATACTTGAAATTTATTTATATTTACAATTTTAAACCAAAAAGTTCATTTCTGCAATCAAATCAAATCAATTTGATTATAGTCTTGTATGGGTTTGTTAGTGTAAATTTAACTGAACCAATTTATTCGAAATTGCATTTAAAATTATTTTATTTGTGAAATTGTAGTTTGAATTTGTTTGCACATTATTACTTTCAACAAAATACACTTTTGTTGATTTTTAGTATTGGTTTTTGTTATTGGATTTGTTCATAAATGATGTGATGAAATGTAAAACGGTAATTTTTTGAGTTTTAATGTAATTTTTATCATTAAAAGTGTGATAAGGAGAAAACTCATTTCATTGAATTAAAATTGTTTTTAGTCCTTTCAAAGTGATATGAATGACACCCTAAATTGAACTTTAACTGAATAAGAATGATAAATTGAGACCATCATGATCACTCTTTACATTCATTTAAAATACAGGACGTTCAATTATTTGCATAATTAGCAGAACCAATATAAGCTGTATTGTATTTCGATTGTATTCAATTTCAATAGAAAAATTACCATAAATACATTTGAATATAAAAGAGACAGAGAGAGAAAAAGAGAGTGTGAGGTTAATTGCATATGTGCAGTGATTAAAACAAATAATTTGTCGTTGTCATATGTTTTGTAATTTAGTGTATAATTGAACCTAATTTCAATTAAATTTTATAATATAACGATGATTTAAATGTTTAAATATAATAATGAAATGAAATTGATGATGTAGAATTTGAAATAGATTTAAATTAAACTTTGAAAATTTAGCTTTGTATTGGATTTTGGGACCTAATTTGATTTGTGATTGATCTTCCAGTGATACTTTCGCTTATAAACTTGTATAAGTGGTTTCTGTTGGTCGCTGGTCCTCCATGTTGAAAAATTGTATTGAAGCCAAAATATTGTTCACGTGTCAAAGCAATTCTGAAGCCTTTCAGTTTTTTTTTTTTGAATAAATTCAATTTACTCACCTGTTAAAAGCTGCCCAATTTCGTTTATTTTCCAATCTGTAAAAAAAATAAATTAAATAGAAATTTTTCTTGAGATGAAATAAATCAAAATTACCTTAGATAATTACCTACCTTCTACCTACACAAATCCCATCCTCGCTCATTTCTCTGGTCCTTTCATTGAAAACAAAGTTCATTTCTTTAAACGTCCTTGTGCCTGTTATTGTCTTTTGTATATTTTTTCAAAATAAAATTAGAAAAGTTCATTTATCTCCTTTTGTTCAACTTTTATATATTTTTGTTGAGTTTTCATATTAGACATCATAAACACATTAACAAGAATTCCCTGTGGCATTTAACGAGAGGTAAATGTCCATAACATCATTCTTTTTGTGAAATGATGAACTTTTTTTTTAACTTAAAATTTTTATGTACTTTGATTTTTTTTGTCTTTAAAAAAAGGTAGAGAGAGTTCATAAAATGTTTTTAAAAAAACTTGAACAAAAGTCCCAGAAATTATTTTTCTTTTTTTTTTTGAATGTTAAACATGAAAATGAAAGCATTCTTCTAATATAATATAATATAAAAATAATACCAGAGAATGTTAATGAAGGTAGTTAATTATTATTATTATTATTAAATTTCTGTGCAAGTTAAAAAAAAGGTAACTCTAAAGGAATATTTAAAATTTTTTAATAATAAATAATTTTATGGTATTTTCTTAATTAAGAGATAAGAGTTTCTCTTGAAAATTATTATTTTTTTCTCCCTCTTGAGAGGAAATAATTTTATGAACATGAACAATTTTTTTTTTTACTTTAACTCAAAATAAAGGTCATTCTTGTTAACATTAAAGCTATGTACAGTAAGATTAAGTGTATAGAGTGAGAGAAACATAATAAACAGATTTAATTATGAATCCCTTGAGTGGTGTCTTAGTGGTTTTTAATACCATTTTTGTCATCATCGTATAAAAAGAAAACAGTCTCGTACGTGAATAATATATTAAATTAAGTATGTCTGTGGTGTGTTTTTCTCTTGGGAGGGTACCTTTGACAAACATACACACAGTCAAACATTGAACTAAATAAAACATGCCTCGTTAATTTTATTTTATTCCTACGAAAAGATACCAAAAATCCAATTTATTGAAAAACCAACAAATATAAAATGATATAAGTCCCTTGGTTTGGTCTTTAGGCTACATCTGTATGTTAAATTGAAGTAGGTATATAACAAACATTTAATAACTGTCACCTGTCAACTATTTGATCTGTGTGTGATATTTTGCGTGCTTATTTGATATTTGATATGGAAAATTCCAAATTAATCTTACTTGAATGGTAGTGTTTGAAAGATAAATATTCCTGGAGTCCTGGAATTTCTTAGAAACATATTTGATATAATTTTCTCCAGACATTATCTCAAATACCCAGTTTTCAATGAAATGCTTATGATACATTTGACATTATAATGGAACACTGACCATAGGTGACTTTTAAAACTTGGTCTTATCTGTATCATGTCAATACGTCTCGATATGACACACGGTATTTTAAACCCAAATTAATAACACAGCAAAATAGTTTACTTTTGAATTCAATTCAATTCAAATCATATCTGAAAACACACATGTTCAGATGTGAAGTAAAGAGGATACTTAAAATCACACATGCAAACTAACAATTTGTGGTTTCAATCTCCATGTTTTATGTTGTATGGAGAAACATAAATTCATCTTTCTCTTTATTGTATCAATGATTTGAAATGAAGATTATTATGGTTTGTTATGTATCATGTTTCTATGGTAAAATTTAAGGGTATTATTAAAAGTGGACAATTACTTTAGGATTTTATGGAAATGGAAGGTGAATGTTCATTTTTAGGATAGAAATTTGTTATATGATGAGTGATGTAAAAGGCTCCACTGTAGACTAAGTTGAAAATCTTTTAGTGGTTTTGATGAACAGTTTTCCATACTACTGAACTAGTGATAAGTTTTCTGGGCTTTTAGCAATTTCGTAATATGAAGCCAAAATATTGTTCACGTGACAAAAAAGCCAAAATTTTGAAGCCTTTCATTTGGTGATTTTGAAAATTCAATTCTACTTACCTAAATGTCCAATGTCCTAACTCCATCTTTGGATTACTCCACCTAGAAAAAAACTTACATCATGTTACTTGAGATGAGATTTTATTCAAAATATTACTTACATCTTTAACTGACTCCTACATCTTAATTTTCTTAACTTTGTCATGAATTCAGTACCCTTCAAATGTGCCTTCATAACTTTCCATTTTAAGCGTGTGCTACCCCAATGAAATATAATTTTCATGATTCTCAATATTAATAAGTCAAAATCAAAATCAAATATTGGTATATTTTCCTTTTTTTTGTTCTCATAGCACACAAACATACACACAAAATAAAAATAGGACAGTAAAACTAAATTTTAAAAGATCGTAAAATAAAATAAAAAATATAAAGTCCATGATATTAAGTATGTGCATTGAAAATTGTAGTGTGCCATGAATAATGTATTATGGTATTTTTTTTTTGTGATTTTTTTTTTGTATTATATTACAAGGGAAAATAAAGAATGAAAGAAAAATGTATGAAAAATAGGGAGAGAGAGATTTTCCATTTTATTTTATAACACATGATCACATGGTGTAATGTAATAATAAGAAACTTATCAGAATGGACAAACATTCGATTTTTAGATTCAATATGTATGTGATTGTGTGTGTATATATTTTTTTTGAAAAATTATTATGAGGTAAAGTGGGTGCTACCTCCATAATTTACCAAAATCTTATTTGCTATTTTTTTTTTGGTTTTATAAGAATTTGATGAAGAAAATCCTCTTAAAGATACTTTTTCTCTATGTATGCAATGTAAATACGTGTATATCAATTTTTAAGGGATGAATTATGGTCAGAGAATATATTTTTTGATGTTTGTTATAAGGTATTTATTGTGCGGACATGGATAAAATATATAATAATAATAATACTGTAATAATGTGGAGGGATAAAATAAAAATTGAATTCAATATAAATTTATTCTTGATTGCTGTCAATTGTTATGCTTATGTGTTTAAGTTCAAGAGAGAATACTTTCATTGTAACTTTTTTGACCGCAATTTATCTGTATTTGATGATATTTGATACAAAAAAATCTGAATTTTATGCTCAATAATAGATAAGAAATGTTGCAATGATTGTAACCTTCAAATAAACTGTGAATTTATTTGATTAAGGTCCGTTTGTACTGTTGACTGCTCTGCCAATGATAAATTTTATGCACAGTGATTCTGACTGATGATCATAGTCCGAAATGTCACTGCAATGAAATGACAGTTAAAATCTCCCTTAAGCGAATTTTTCTTCTAATGTTTAATGGCTCAATGATGATATCAGTCTTGTTTTTATTTTTGTTTAAATAGCTCAGTCTTCTCCCATTTTACTTTTTATAATTTTTTCTTTAGATCAACTTTAACGATTACTTTTCACATTAAATTTATAATGTCTCGAAATTTTACACTTACTTTTTCTACATTTACCAATTTTTTACAAGTTTTATTAGTTGTTCATTCACTGAACGAGTACCAGCCAGTTAAATAGATATGATCAAGATAACGAGTGTGCATTGCATCAAACAGACAGAGACATAACAATAATAAAATAAAAAATAGTGATGTTTGTACAATTTGTGCTGTAACTTGATTATATATTAAATTTTATGAAATATTTTTCTTTTATTATTACAAATATAAACTGAACTAACATAAATTTTTTTACTCGGTCTGTTGTTCTTCTGTGACTCGTATTTTTTTTGTATTTGTATTTTTATTATTGTTTAGTCTCTTCTCATGTTATAATATTTTTTTTATTGAAAGTTTTGTTATATTAGATAACATTAAATGATAAACAAAACTTTTGCTATGATTCAAATTCAATATAAAAGTATGTTATGTGAAGAGAATTCTCATGTGAGACAATATCATCGTTCAATTATTGTTAGCATTAATTTGTAAAGGAATAACAATGTTAGAGATAAAACATGATTGTAACTGGAAAACTGATAAATATTTATATTGACTTCTGCTTTTTATGATGAAATTTTCTTGGAAAATGGAAGTGAAATTCGTAGAATCCAATAACGAGCTTCTAGCATGATTTTTCTGTTCAATGGATGTTGTTTGGTAATATTTAAAACAATTTCTTCTGAAGAGTTTGCCGGTGCATCATTGGGCACTTCACTGAAAAAACTTGACCTAAGCAACACGTTGATCTTAGCGAGGCTAACGTGAATTCTTGAATTGATTCACTTTACGGTACTGTACGATACGGTGTGACTTTGAGTGCAAGCCTGGTTGTCCCTCTTTATATAAATCTGTACATTTTGCTTAGATGACAGGATCAAGGTCTTCTGTTGATTATTTTGAATGGTTTTAATTGAAGCCAAAAATCATTCACGTCACAAAGAAGCTTTGAAGCCTTTCGTTTTAATTCTGGGCATGTATGAAAAAAATACTTATGAGATTTACTTACCTAGTAGAATTTATGTCCTTTCTTCTCATCTGACAGCCCTTGTGCGTTAGTACCTGAAAAAAAATCATATTAAAATAATATAAAATACAAATAAAACTAATTTTGTTATTGAATTACCTTTAGCTTTGTCAAAGTTCTTTCATTTCAAAAAAACGTCCTAATAATGTTAATTACATTTATTTTTATGATGTGTTTCCTTGTAAAAAACGATAAGAATAATGACTATCATGAAACATATCATTTCTTTTGCATTGTTATCATTATCATTTTATTTTTAGTATTCATACAAAATTGCAAATCTTTATTAAATTCATGCAGATGAATAAATCAATAAATAATTTATATTTCAAATTCAATATGAATAATAATAATATAAATAAAATTACTCCAAATAACAAATGAAATGATAATTCAAAGAGAAATTCAATGTTCTAAGAAAAGTGTACGTTTCTTTTTATTATCATTATAATGCTCCTTTGAAAATCACATGAAAATGAAATGAAATGAAATTTGTTAAGATAATTTCATTTGTGTTGTTTTTCTTTAAGTTTCATTTTCTTGTCTTGTAAGGTAAAAAGACAAAGAAATACAAAAGAAAAAACCTCAATAATAATAATAAGAGAAAAAAAATATAAAAAATGCATAGAAGATAGGCTTATTTTTACATTTTATTGAATTGCTACCACGAAACAAAAAAAAATATTAACATTACATTTAAACGAATACAGAATTTTTATTATCTCTTATTCAAATTCCAATTCAAATTAGAATTCGAATATATAAAAAAAACAACAACTACTTTTCTCGGTTAAATTTTATGCCGATTCAGCTCTTGTTAAATATTTTACCTCATGGCTGATGATGTTCAACCCATTTTTTCCATTGAATTTCTTATTTTTGAAATGATATACATTGTGTTGTGAAAGGAAAACAAGAAAAGAATGAACAGTATCATGAATATTTTATTGAGAAAAAGAGTTTCCCTAAAGACCCTTATTTGCTTTGTTGCGTTGTATGTGTATTTTGATTGTATGTGAGTATTTTTTGTATATAAATATGGTTAGGAGCCTACTTTATTCGTGCTCTAATGAAAAGATATAACAATCAAATAAAAATAACGGTAGAATGCTGTTAAAGTACATTGATATTGAGATTGTGAGACTGGAACAACGAGGTTAATGGAAACTCTCATTTTAATTTGAAACTAACCGTGACTTTATATAGATAAATTCTTAAATTAGCGTAGCTTAAACATTCGTATACATGCATACACCTCGTACAAGTTTTAACTGATACTAAATTTTATGTTGTGTGGATGTATACGACGATTTAGCTACGCTAAGTTAAGAATTTATCAATATAAGTACCCGTAAACGGCATCTAATCAAGGTTAAGCCGGAAATTGGATCTGAAGTAAATTCGTTTTGAATGACGTGCAATCTGGACTTTTTAAGACATTTTGAAATGTTTCCCCTAAGTTAAATGACAAGTACATGGTTGCTGAAGCGAGAATATAAACACAGATAATGCTTGATTAACAATCCGATACTGTAAGGTCCTAATTTCTATTATGCTGCTTACATCTTCTGAATAAGGCTCCTACGCCTTTCACGATATTCATTTTTGAAGCCAAAATCTCATTCGCATGTTAAATTGAAGCCTTTTTATTAAAATTTATATTCTACTTACCTTGCAAAGTCTTGTATCCTCTAGTAATCGAATCTTCTCCATTGTTACGATGCTCCTTTTTGTAAATAATCCTAAAAATAAAAATAAAAAATAATTGACCCTTAATATTCTAAAAATATTCAAAATAACCTTCTTTTGTTGCCTCTTTTAAGATCCTTTTCATTTCAAACAAAATATAATTGATTCCAAGAACTTCATTCAGATCTAAATTTAAAACAGTTCCATTTAATCTGATTATTTATTCAATGGCTTCAAATTCCTCCGTTCCTTGAACACCATTCTGATGAATCAATTTAAATTTCATTTATATCCATGTTTATTAATTTAAAATATATTTTCACTACCCTTTCACTGGCTCTGTGTCTCTCCTCTTGAAACAAAACAGTAAAAAAAGACACAGATTTACATAAATAATGCATATAAACACTCTTGTAACTTGTTGTTTTATTTTTGTAGCATTTCATTGACTTTCACAATGTATATTTTTTGTCCTTTTTCTTTTTATTTTATTATGAGAGCAGATTTCAAATTCATAATATTGAATATTTTTTTGCTGCTTCTTGCTTGTGAATTATCAATTTTATATTTGCCGGTGAAAATGAATAACAAGGCAAACAATTTTTTTTTGCTCAAAAGAAAACATTAGCAAACGAATGTCATGTTTTTGGCTTATTGATATTACCATGGGGTTTAATTTTATGTGGAAATTGTGCTATTGTTGTTGTTTTTCTTTGTTATTATTTTATTTTTATTTCCTTATTTTATTTTCTGTATTTTTTTTTTATTCCAATGTTTATTTAAAGAAGAAAAGGAAAAAAAAGGTGAAATTTGGCATATATTCGAAAAAAATTGGATTGGCATCGATATCAATATCAATATAATAACAAATGAACGTAAATAAAAAGAAGAGAGGAGAAAAAAATTTAAAAGAGGTGTATGATAATGACCTGTCTATTTAGATAAATTTACAATCAATGTTTGCTTATTTGTTTGGAAGTTTATTATTTTTTTGTTTTTAAAGATTATAAAATGAATGGAATTTACTTTGAAAGCATTTTTTTGTGTTTTTTGGGTTTAAAGTTGATTAATATTTATTTATTTATTTTTTGGACTGAAATTTACGTTTAAATTTTTTTGAAAGTATGACAAGAAAAAAGAATTTGGGTGTAAAATGTGTCATTTATATTAAAATTAATGATTTTATCTTGAAGTCCTTTTTCTGTCGTTTTTTCCTTTAAATTGAGGATTGTGTTGAAATTAATTTCAAAGTTAAGAAAAAACGAATCAAAGTATTTGACAGGTTTCTGTTAAAAAATTGATTGTTTTTTTTTCAACAATTTTTCTTTATCATTTTAATCAACTTAAAGTTAAATACCAGGCGTTTCCATCAAAGATTTTATGTTCATTTGATTGACTATGTTAATTTTATGTGGTTACCATGAAAAATTTCGTTACTATTAATTTCAACGTTATGACTAGGAATAAAAAAATGAAAAATGTATAAAAATTATGATAAAAGTCTTATAAGACCATAAATTGGAAAATGTCAAAAGTTTTACAAGTAATCAATTTTTTTATAACTCAAAATTTTTCTTTGGTTTCTCTTCGATTTGATTGAAATTTTTTTTTATTGACTCAACGATGAAATTGAGAAAAATAAAATAAAATGATGACAGAATATTGCATTGAATGACTTGACGATTTTAATTTTTATCTTGTCGATTTTTATGGTTAATGTGAGATGAGTTGAGTTGAAATGAAATTTAAAATTAAAAAGGAAAATAATCGATTAAATGGAATTTTATCTTTAAGTCGCTTATCGCTTCACTTAAAAAGTTGGAATTTAAACACAAATAACAGAAAATGGCTTGAAAGGTCTCAAAAAAGTTTGAAATTTAAATTAAACCACAATTCAATGTCCGATAGATGGCGCTTTGGTCAAATATTGTAAATTGAGCGGTTGAAATTGGAACTAAATTTAAATTATTAATAAAATTCATTACAATTTAAGGAAATTGAATCAAAAACTGCTCGATTCAAATCCAAAATTCAATGTGTCCTTAAATTTAATGCTACAAAGTTCTAATAATACCCTAATTTTATTAAATTTTGATAAAATAATACTAACAAAGAGAAACTTTTCTTAGACACCTACTCACCTTAATCTATTACCATGTTATTCAATATTAAAAAGTTTGTTTTGACTTGATTAATATACAATTGGGTAAAGAAAGACACAAGGAAAAAAAAATACCAAGAAAATTATGATTGATTATTGATTAAAAGCTAATTTAAGGGTAAAAGATTGAATAAACATCTATTTTTATCCTCATAGAACGAATTTTTTGCTCTTATGAAATAGATCAGTAGCGTATATGGAAAAAATATTTTTTTTTAACATGTTAGCAGTCGACCTACATTTGAGTTATTTTATATTAAGCTTAAATTTCCTAGAATCGCAAAAATTATTGGAAAAATGTATCTGCTTATCGCAATAAATAACAAGAATTTGACACATTTTTTTACATTACAAAATAAAAAAAAATGGAATTTATGAAATATTGATTGACAATATCTTATTTTTGAAATCAAATATCATTCGCGGTGTATTCTAAAAAAAAAATATGGTAACTCATATTCAATTTAAATGCAATTTAAATCTCCACTAGATGGCGCTGTGATACAAAATTCATTGAAGCGCTGCTTCAGCGGTAGAAATTGGAACTAAAATTCAAATAAATTTAATTTAATTTCAAACCACAGTATCAAGAGAAAAAATTGAATCAATTTTTCTAAATTTAATCGCATGACGCGAAATAAATTAAAGAATTTATAGGAAAAATGTATCACAGATTTCAATTTTTTTTTCACTCCTATAATAAAAATAAAGAAGGATAGACATTTATTTATCACTTTATAGTATCAATCGCTTATACTATTACCGAGATTTTCTATCTCGCGACTACATGCAACTAATATACAGAACATTGAACAGATGTCGATACATAACCAAATACACGGAAAAAAGGAGGCTCAGGTGCAACAAACATTTGTTCAATTTAAAAAATTCACCGATGCATTATTTAATTTATAAATATTTTTTCCTCTCTCTACTCTTTTAATATAAACGTGGAAACAAATTATTTTATATTAAATGTTCGGATAATAACAGTGAAAAAAATAGTAAAGAATTCAATTTTTTTTGAATAGAAACGAGAATATAAAAAATTCGTTAAATTGAAATATAGAATAAATTCCTTGGTGACTTTAAAACACAATGTTACTCAAATTTTTTTTTGTATATATAAATATTTATTATCACCATCAGCGCCACTAGTCAATATCACCACTAACATCGGTGTGGTCTAAATTAATGCTTATTTTTTTTTGATGTATTCATTTTTTTTTTATCAGTTTTATATGTATTTTTTTTTATTATGAATGGCATAACAGCGAAAAGTG
This sequence comes from Culicoides sonorensis, assembly GCA_900002565.1. Classification (NCBI taxonomy): domain Eukaryota; kingdom Metazoa; phylum Arthropoda; class Insecta; order Diptera; family Ceratopogonidae; genus Culicoides; species Culicoides sonorensis. The sequence goes on from LN483380.1 coordinate 621,790, forward strand.
TCACATCACAAAAAATACGTTAAATTTATTCAATTTTTTATGTATATTTTTTTCTTCTCATTTCTATTTGGCTCAGTCATCGTTGCTTTGGATATGCGGAAATTTATAAATAGCTGAATGAAACCTCTACATATTTATGGGATTTTATATTTTACATTTTTTTCTGTTGTTGCTTTATGGATGCTAACTGGGGAATCCGTTATGTATTGATGTAAAATTATGGCATTACATTGTCATCGTAAATTTTGTTATGTGTCACATTGTGTGAGATAATGTACGATTGTGACAAAGGTTTAGGATTTGGATTTGAAATTGAATTTGGGATGTGAAGACGATTGAAATGAAATTTAAAGTGATGCGTCATGAATTTATAAAATCCCTTTTAACATCAAGCGTTTTGAGAAAGCGTCAAATAAACGGTTTTGGAGCTAAGACGATTTTAAATTGGCTTTTGCTAAAGATCAGGTTCGAGGAAGTCCCTCAATGCTTTTTCAGAAGAAGCCTGTTTTCATTTTGATCCTATCTGAATGTTCACAGGGAATATCATTTTAATACAAAGCGCTGAAAAAACGTCAAGTAACGTTAAATACATGATTTTAAGGTAATTGGCTCTTCTTAAACATCCAACAGAGCCAGCATTTACAATTACGGTCGGGAAAACTCTTCAAAGTTAACAGAAGAATTCCATGAAGCCTGATTGCATTTCGATCCTATCTGAATGTTAGCTTGGAATTTTATTTCAATTCAAAGCGTTAAAAAACGTCAAATAACGTTAAATCAACGCTTTTTGTAAACTTTATGCTTTTTAACTAACTTTTTCCTAATTTCTTCTTCTATTACTTGAAATACAATCATTGAAGGACCTTCATTCCATTTCAATACAAAAAAGGTGTATTTTCATCTAAGTACAAGACACATGTTTTTGCGGTTTTTCCTTGCATTTCCCAATGCAAATTTTAACAAGCAACTTTTCCATTGTATTCCATTTAATTTGCCTTTTTGTGCAAATAAAAGCTTTTAAATGCTATTCTAATACCAATTTACTCTCACACTCTCTCCATTTTCCTTGTGATCTGTGAAAATTTTCTTCAATTTTCGGTAAAAGCAAAATTTCCTCACATCATATGAGATGATAAAGTTTTCGATAAAAACCTCAAAATAACTGCTAAGTATTTTTGTGTTTTGTTTCATTTGTATTTTCATCCATATTTGAAAATGTTTGTTGCTTCTTCACTTTTCACCAAAATATATTATTTACCAATAATAATAATAATAAGTTTTACAAGAAACACACACACACACACACATGTCGATAAACAACACCAAATGTAAAATGCATTGACTTAAAATCAGCTCAAAATAAAATAAAATATAAAGTTTTTTAGTCTTGTTTTCATTTTTGTTGTAATAAGAAACTGAAACGTGCTTTGGAATATTAAATTTTGTGTTTGTGTTTTCCATTCAAAAACTATATTTTGAAAGAAAATATTGTGAGTGTGTGTCTCTCTCTAAAAAATGTGGGAATAATGATAAATGCCTGCTGTTACTTTTACGTTTATTATGGCATTCGTATTATTTCTCTTCATTTTAACGATGAACATCCAAGTAAAAGATCAAATTTTTTTTTTTAAAAAAAGTTTTGTACATACAATTTTTGGTTTTTCGGGTTAAAAAACAATCTGTACACATATTTTATATTAAAAGGAAAAGGATGATGATTTACGTTGCATGTCTGAAATGTTTTGCTGATACATTGAAGAGTGAGTTAGAAGAGACCAAATGTCTAATGTCAGTCGTTGTTGTTGTTTTTATATAAATAATATTTTTTTTTGTTTGCCACTATTTTGATATAATTTATGTTCTGTCTCAAAAATAAGGAGCCACTTTTATGCATATTCACACACAAACTCAATCTAAGAAGAGAACTAAAACATAGTGATGACAGAAAATGGCACCATTCATTTTTCTCTGTGTCTCTGTTGAAGTGTGATAGGAGAATTTTGTGGTTTTTAAACCACAGAAGCATGTGCTGCAATTGTGTGTATGTTTTAGTTAAGAATAAGAAGAAAAGGTCGGCATGCTGACTGTCTTCATTGGAAGAAGCAGTTAATTTAATAGTTCTTGACATGGTGCGTCATTCATTCAAAATTTATTTCTTAGAATTTATATCAAATTTAAAAAAAAATCAAAAAATTTATTGAAATTCATTAAAACATAATTTTTTTCTCTTTTTTTCATTTCAGGTAAGCTTCAATATTCTGGTAAGAAATTTTTAATTATCAAAATTTTTACATTTTTATTTTGAATTGGCAATTCAACTATGAAAAAGCCTCTTTTTTTTAATTTATCAGTTTTTAAATGGAAACGCCTGGTAAATTATAATTTTTTTCTTAAATTTTACGAAAAATTCCAAATTCAATTAAAAACGAGCTCAGAATTATTCAAATTATGTTTAAAAAATGAATTGCAGTGGAAACGCCAGGTTATTTTGAGATTTTTCATTTTAAGGTCAATTCATTTCATATTTATCGTTTTTTTCTGAAGCCACCCTCGTTGAAAAAAACTTTCAATGTATCCATGACACTGAAAATTAATGAAAAAAAAAACACATAAAAATTCCAATCAATCATTCTTTTATATTACTGTTACTATTATTATTATTACTTTTTCCAATCAAAATTATTCCAATATATCTCCAAAGTCTCCGATAACAAATGTCATGTCAGTAAATGAATTGAATCAGTCAAGTGTAATGATAAAAATTTATTACATTTTGCTTTTGTTGCTACACATTTTCAATTTTTCATTATTTCATTTTTTTTTTATCTGATATCTCATATCAAAATACCTTGATAGAGTTAAGGATGTAACACGTGTGAGTTTTGATTGTTATTTGTTTTTTTTTCAAGGAAATTTGTCTACAAATTACTGTTTTGAAAATGTAAGAAACCATAAGAAATGTAAAAAAAAATATTTCCATTTACATTTGTAATAATAATAATAATAAATTCTTGTAAAGATTCCATTTAATCAAATTATGAAAAAAAAATAAAATAAATAAGGTAAAAGGCTGTTGGAAGAACAATTTCTTTGAGAAACTGAACCGTAATTGGCTAAGTTTAACAATGACGACCTACAATTTTAGCGTCGTTAAATTACATTTAAAATGATTTTTCAAAGAAAATAAAGGGAAAAAACTTGAGAATTTTTTTTTTTTATAAAATGCATGAAAGAATTCAAAGTGCTTTTTAAATTTTAAGTTATTTTACTTTGACGACGGTTTTTTGTTGTTGTTTCTGCTTTTGAAAAGTAAACCAAATGAAAAATTTCAAAGTACCAGAGTGGAAGTAAATTTACTCCAATTGGTATAAGTTAGGTTGAGATGTTTTTATTGCACTTCTTTCTCTGACGTTGAAGATTCAGTTTTATAGGGCATAGTAAAGGCTCAGAACGATTCACGAGTCAACTAAACATTTATGTTGACGATTAAAACATTTTACAAAAAAAAAGAGTGAAAATAACTGTGTGAGTTGAGGCAATTATGGAAAGTGCCATACTATATCATATTTTTCTTTTCCGGAAATGAGCATCTAGTTGCATATTTATTTACTAAGTTTTGTTACATGACACAAACACATTCACACACACACCGTTGGAGACGTTATTGATTGACTGTGGTATTTAAGTGCATTTTCTCTCTTTCCCCCTCTCGATTGAAGACCGCGTGATTTGCATAGTATTTTAATGGTACTGTTTTCCCCATACAGCCTCTGGCCAGTTTTGGCCACTTAAGTGGTGTGCTAAAATAAAAAAATAAAGATGTTCGAAGATTATGTAAGCTACGTCATGTGAGTTTAGAGCCCCCACGAAGCTCAAACAGGATTCAATAAGGTTCAATTCAGGTTTGTAAATTTAGAGCACCGACGAAGCTCAAACAGGATTCAATAAGGTTCAATTCAGGTTTGTAAATTTAGAGCACCCACGAAGCTCAAACAGGATTCACTTAGCTCAGGCAGTTCAATCAGGATATTTCAGTATTAGTTAGAAGTCATTTAGAAGTTATTTACAAGTTATCAAAAAGTTATTCAGCAGTTTAATCATAAGCAATCTCGATTTTTCTCTCTCTTGAGGGTTACAGATCACAAGTTGTCCTTATGTGCTTTCTAATCGATGAAGATTCAGACAATCACAAAAGGTTCCCAAAAGCACATTTTTCATGTAAATACTTTTCAAATACCATAATTTTTTGTTCCATATCCATGTAAGGAAAATGTCATATATGAAAATTTTCCACTATATTTTATAGTTTACATTTCCAAGTTGTAATATTTGTATTTCATTTTTCTCTCTCTCACTTATTCACATATCTTCAGAACAAATGTATTTTGTATTAAGTTGTTTTTATTTTTTAGTGTTATTTTTTATTATTATTATAATAATAATAATGTACAAAAACATTTTTCTCTGTTTATTTTAAAAGTGTAGTTGTGAGTCTTCTTCATATACAAAAAAAAATAAATGTAACGAGTTATTGTTGTTGTTGTTGCTTGAAAATGAACAATTTCGAGAACAATATAAACTAGGATATTGTATATTTATTTATATTTTTACATGGAAAAAAATATACAAAGTTTATGATTTTTTTTGTCTGTTTGTTCCTTGGATTGCAAATAATAATGGAAAATGTATATGATGATGATATCCTGCTGTTTCTACTGTTTCCTCGTGTTACTCTCACTCTATATACTTTTTTTTGCTTACTTGTTGTGTGTCATAGTTAAATGTTATGAGTTAAATGCAAAAAAAAAAAGAAAATAATAATAATAACAAACAAAAAATATTCCCGGATAGAATGCTTTGATATTGAAATTTCATAATAATTTTTTTGCTTCTTATTGAATTTAAGGTCCATTTGAATGTAACCCTGTCTCTATAAGTGTATTTGAATGGGTTTATCTTTTATTTTTCTTTTCATTTTAACATGATAGCTGTAACATAATCATAATATTTTGTGCTATCAGACAAAATAAACAGGATGCATGCAGTATTGTTACAAGTGTTATGCTTATTATCTTTTTGTGTCCCTGCTGTGTTGTAAATTGTATAATTTTTTACAAAAAATTGTATAATACAAAAAAATTTAGTACAATGATAATATCACGCTCAGTATGCGTTCAAAAAGATCAACCAAAACGGATTTGACGAGGACTTTGCTTGTGCTGCTTATTTCATGATATTTTTTTTTCAATATCTAAATAAAAGGAAAAAAAATTCAATTGATTTCTTTTTTCATTTCATTTCAATGCTTTTGAACTGAAACTGATCGAGAAAGAAACTTAATTTAATTTAATATTATAAAAGAGTTGCAACTGATGTTACCAAATCGAATTAAATGTCATGTACACTCAAAAACTTTTATTATATAAATTGTTGTTTGTTTCATTTTTATTCTTCTCTTGTCTCGTTGTATATGGCTAATAATAAAATGTTTAGATACTTAGCATTTTATTGAGTACTCTTCAATGGATTTTGTCCAATTTTAAAGTGTTTTAGCAATAATTTTCAAAAAGTTTTCTTTTTATTATGATTATTATTAAACTATGTTGGAAATCTGGTTATCTTAATCGATTTAAGAGTTAAGAAAATTTAAAAATGACACTAAATACGGTATGTGAACATGACTTTAAATGAAAAATTTAATCAAAGATTCACATATAAAATTGAAGATAGGGTATCTCTTAAGCATGCACTCAGGCCTTCAATCGGAGTCATTGTGTCAACGCGTTATCAATATCAGTGGGCCTTATCTTTTATCTTGTCATCTCAAGCAGTCGCCACCTTTATCTAGCTTTTAACTCAAATTTAGTAGCCCGAAAAAGGAACATTTAACATTGTAAAGTCTTATTGGTATTCCACTGGATTTGGATTGAGAGCGCACTGAACCTCCTTCATATAGGAATGTGTTAGTAGGACTATGATCTGAGGTAGATGACATCTGACCAAGCAATATGTGATTTGTATTTGCGCTGACTCCATTGATGTATTTTTCTTGTTTGTTTTTGAACATATAAGCTAATCAAGATCGCTTGTGACCGTTTTTTTGAATTTTAAAGCCTTGATTAAGTTTTTTGAAGCCTTACTTTAGTTTATTGAAGCCTTACTTTAATTTATTGAAGCCTTTATGAGCATGAATACTTACTTGAAATCCCCTTCCATCATGAACTTGCTCGATTTGAAATAATTTTTCATTTCGCAATGAGTTTTTCTCTGAAAACAAACAAAAAAAAACACTTGATTAGATATAAAAAAACTAAGGCAATTAAAATTTCTAACTCACCACAAACTGTTTTTAATTGAATTTGGATTGCAATTTCCATGAAATTCCATTTAAAACTTTCCTCTAATGTAAAAATTCATCCATTGCATCAATTTATCCAAACAAAAACTTAATGGCGATAATCTGAAATGTAAACGGATTATTAAATGGATATGAGTTTCTTTTATATGACTTACCATCAATTCGTATCCAAGCAATTAAGAGTTGTAACTATGTTTGATTATCATCATTTAACTGTCACATGTGGTAAATTATCACGATTCAAATGAAAACGGTCCTAATTTGATTTGATTTGATATTTGAAATGACCTCCATCATAAACCACAATCGGAAGTGATATTGGCGCATTGTAACCAAAACCACAAATATTTTTCTTGTGTATCTTTGCTACAATTAAATTACAATAAAAATAAAATTCATCACTGTGGAAAAAAAGGTGAAAAGAAATAAGATGAAAGAATACAAAAAAAAATACTGTATAATCCTGAAAAATTGTCACATTTAATTGTGAGATTTTCTGCAACTTTTTTATCGTCATCATCGTTTCTTCTCTCTTTTTTCCTTTACTTGTTTGGAATTGAATGGCTAAACTTAAAAAAAATAAAAAAAATGTTTTTTAAATAATAAAAACAACATTAGTTATTATGAAAAACTTACCTCTCTCTCTCCCTGTAGCACACACATACCAATACAAATAAAGGAAATTGCAGATTTTTTTTTCCAAAAACTTTTTCCATGCCTTTCCTCATTATTATATTACAAAAATGATAATCTGACACTTTAATAGAGTTTCTTTTTAACATTAACTTACATTTTTTTTATATTTTTTTCACTGATGTTATTTTCTTTCATGGTAAAGTTATCTCAATAGTTTTATTTTATTTCATTTTCACACTGACACTACATTGCATATGCTTTCTGTGTGTTTTTAATTCTCATTATTTTTTTTTTAATTTGAATTATTGTTATTTTTTCTTATATATTTTTTTTTGAAAATGACAGAAAAAGAGGTGATAAATTCATAATAAGATGAAAAAGAACTGAGTAAATGAATGAATTGAAAACTAAATGGAATAAGAGAAGGGCCAAAGAAAAAATTTCTTTTTAATTTTTTATTACACTGAATTTCAATGAAAACAAAATAAAAACCGGAAGAAATAAATGAAAAAGGGAAGACAAGACACTTTTTTAATGTAGTTTATTTTTTTTTGTATTTTTCCATGAAAAGGGAAGAAAACAGAATATAAAATTCATTTATACTGCAATGCGAGGAAAAAAGGACACGAAAGAAGTTTTTGCTTTCATTTTAGTAGTACTTTGAATTTAAACTTAAAAAAAGTGAAACGTAATATTAAAGGAAGTGAGTGAAAGTGCATTTTCGAATTTAAGTTTTTCAAAAACATTTAAAAAAAATTTAAAGGAGAAACATTTTTTTACCTGGACATGACAGGACAGATCCTTGAACCATGTTTTGGATTCTGATCGTAATTTGAAGTAATTTTGACAGCTATTTGACGTTCATGAAATGAGGCTCGACGATTTCCTTTCCTGTCAAATCAAAAATACGAAATTTCCTTTCAAAGAAATTGAATAGTAGAAAAAATTAAAATGAAATTCAAATTTTACGTGATCAAAATTCATTTTCTATTCATAAAAATACAGAAACGTTAAAATTTTGACGTATGGATATGAAATGTCAAAATTCAAATTAAATTTTGATCAATGAACCCTGATTCTAATTAAAAGTGAAAATTTTAGATGAAAGCTCGATTCAATTTATTTTTTAATTTATTCAAGCGATCTCTAAGACGATTAGACTACTAACGGACAGACTCATGACCAGAATGACCTTAAAAGCGCATTTTAATTGAATTTACCCTGAAAATACATAAATAATAATAATTTTTGGGTAAAAAAGGATGATGCGACACAACAAATAATAAAAATAATAATAATTTTTGTGTTGAATGTTAAAATTATGGTGAGATATGATATTTTTATGCAAAAACAAACAATTTGTTGCAGTGGTGTTTCCTTTGTAACATTTTCTTTATTTGTAAAAGAAAGAAGGAGAAAGAAAGGAGAAAAGGAAGTTCAGGGCAGTACAAAAAATGAAATTATTTTATAAAAAAACGAAGCTTAAGCACATGCAAAGTGTTTCTTTGATTGAAATTCATCGTTTCAAAGGCACTCAAAGGGCATGGTCACCTTCAGATGGTGAGAGGCCAGGTTGGGACTCAATTTAAGTGAAAATCATCATCAATTTCAAGTTTTTTGTATTTTCTTTCTTATTTTTTAAGGCCTTACATTCAACGATGCAAAAAAAAGACCTACTAAATGAAAAACTAAGAGAAAATTGATGAGAAGCAATAATTTATACACTTTTTTCCCATGAAGCACTACAGCAAAATGTGTGACTGTATTCATTTAAGTACAAGATTTTCTACTTCTTCATATCGTTAAATAGAATTAAATAGAAAAATGTTATAAAATTTGTACACGGAAACTTTAACTGAAAAATTTGCCAACACTTTTTTTTCCTTTCATGTTCCACTTTTATATTGAATCTGTCTGTATATGTGTGAGTCATATGAAACGGACACATTTATGAATATAATAAATGATTAAAGTAAATCGCGTATGCTTTTTTTTTTGTGTTACATTCATTTTTTCGGTGAGAAATTGTTAGGAAATGAGTTGGAATAAAAAAATTTGACATATTGGTGCCATAAGAAATATTTAAGCTGTAATTAATTTTGAAATAGGGATTTCATGTATAATTAGGGCATGCAGTGATCTGAGTTGAATGCGGATTTTTGTTGATTTATCGAGAAAATTAATATTAATTTTTTTTTGTTCTCAATTCATCTGAGTAAATTTTTTTAAAAATATAAACGGGAACGAACGAATAAATATTTTGAGTGGCGCCCTCTATCAAATTCAATGAAATCGGATTGTACCTAGAAAAAATAAACTTTTTTTGCTAATTAACTGAAATCTGACATTTCTTTTGAAACTAAATCCGATTCATGTAAACCGCTAATCTTAATTAACGTCAAGCAAGTAAGAAAAAAAACTAATTAATATGCTTGACCTTGATTAACTTTCATTCATCCATTCACTCATGTAGTCACATACAATGAGAGAGTGAGAGAAAAAAAATAATTATCTTGATAATAATATTTTATTAAATGCTAAAATGAAATAACAAGAAAAAAACAGACATGAACAACTTTTCTCTATAATTTCATTTAATATTATTTAATATTATTTTTTATCAATCCATGAGTTTTTTTTTCTCTTGATCTTAATCCTAATTACAGTTCTCAATCCATCCATGGACCAAAAAATCTCCCATATCCCGTTTTTTTCATACACAGCTATAAATGAAATGTATTTGAGTGTGAATTATTTGTGTCTTTAATAAATAATTTGACCATTTAGTTCAAGTTTATTTTTTTTTCTTTCACTTTTTTTGTTTGTGCTTGTCAGTGTTAGGATGATACGATTTCTAAGAAGCGTCGCCGCAAGTCTTATGTACAAACGAAAAGTTGTGTAATTTACTTGCAATTTATTTAACTGTCATCACGTAATGGTGAAATGTTGTTTAGCCATCTAATTAATAATTTGCTTTGAGGCGATCTTTCATCAAATACATTTATCTTATTTAAGGTTTTAAGGGGATTTTTTTTTTTTTGATGATAATGATGATATTTTGGAATTTAATGCGATTACGGGATCGGATGAGTATCGATGTGAGGGGGAAGGGGGTCATTTAAGATCGTTAAGAAGAAAATTCATAAATCTTTGAGATTTCTTAAAAGAAATTGTTCTCACAAGGAAATTTCGAGATCATTTTATAACCAAGATCCATTTAAGAAGAAATGTCAAAATTCAAATTTGACAGAAAAAACCGTTAAATTTTATTTTGAAATACAAATTTTTAACTGAAATGAATTCGGTTGGACTTGAAATGAACTGGACGGCAATTGTTTCTATTAGACGCTTACATTTGTGTTTCATGTACGTCAAAAAACCTGTGGGTTGACAAATATAGCATAATTTTAGGGGGGAGCGGGGTAAGTTAAATGCAAGGATGACACAAAAGATCACATTATGTTATGTTAGGGCTCAAACAATCAACAGTGAAATATGAATTTGGTGTATAATTTGTTTGAACATTTTTCTACTTATACAAAAACCTACCACTTTCCCATACATTGTTTAAGTGAAATTGAAGTGATTGCGAAATATTGAGATTTCAATTAAAAATAAAGTTTTCTCCCTCTTAACCTTTAATTTTGATCCTGTGCCAATGCCAGTGCTAGAGTGAAGTCAAATAAAATTTGAAATTAAACGTTATTATTGAAAGAAATTTGAATTTTTTGACCGTTATTTTTCGATTTCTTCTAAAAATAGCTTGAAATTCATTTTAAATTTCAAATCATGTAAGAAAATTTCCATGGAGATAGAAATTCATTTAAAACCCGTTTTCAATTTTAATCACTTAGCTCAAATTTCACAACTCAAAAGCCCACACTGAACATTTTCATTTCAAAACAAGTCATAACATAATCAAATTTGTAAAAATTAACATCATTACATCATTTTACGTATCTTTTTCCATTCATTTTCATCCCTTCCAGCTCACTCAAAACTGTGTTGATCCAAAATATAATGAAACCTACTTCACATATTTTCATGTAAGCTCGCATCATGAGTGGCACTATATACAAATTTTTTTTTGCTTTTAATAAAGTGAATGATGATGTTCTTAAAACCCAACTCTTATGAAATGAAATGAAATAACTCTGTAATAAAATGCTTTTATGTGCATTATTATTATTTCTTCTTACATTTGAATAGAAACTACAACACTAAAAGTATATACAAAAGTGGGGGAAAAAAACGAGTCATCATTCAAAAATAAAAAAAAGTAAAGTATTATTATTATTTTCATCAACATAATAAGAATAATAATGCACTGCATGCATGCTTCAATGAAATGTTATTTTCATATTACAATGCAAATGTAAAGCTTTAAAATGCCTTCGAGTTAGTTGGAGATGGGAACAAAAAAAAAACATGAGAAGAGGCGATCGTTATAAGGTCATGCCATTGTTATCGCCTTACTTTATGACTAAAGTTTTTTTTACAATTCATGTATAATTTGAATGAATCATCATAAAGCATAAAAGAATGCAAATTGTCTGCAATTCATGAATGTATGAATGAAATATTGTTAAAAAAAAATTTTTGTTGTTGTTCTTAAAAGTCATATAAAGATTTTTTTTAAGCACGTTTTTGCAATTGTAGATTTTTTTCACCTCTTATCGAGGAATATGGAATGTATGTGAATTGGAATTGAAGTTGAAAGTTTTCGATTTTTCTTGTTTTTTTTTCTCAATCAAGGATATCACATCATCAATTTTTACTGACAACTATTTATTTTTCTCTTAATGCATTTCCCTTGTTAGGGCAAAATAAGAAAAAAAAATATGATTATTATTATTATTGTCTCATGTAACATACATTTTTTTATGTCTTCAAAGAAACTGAACATCATAATACACTTAGAACGCGTTTCTGCTTGTTTGATTTTTTTTTGTTTTAAGGTAGTTATTGAGTTAGTTCATGAATTTTATTACATTATTGGTTTGATGTGGGAAAATGCAAGGAAATTGTAAAGAAAATCATGATAAATTGAGAAAAAACAGGCGATGAAACTGATTTTAATTGGAAAATATCGTAAAAAACTAGGCGTTTCCATTCTAATTTTTATTTGAAATTCAAAAAAATCGTAAATGACCAGGCGTTTCCATTTTTTAACGGGTTTTTTTTTTTAAAACAAGTAAAGTACCAGGCACTTCCATTACAAAAATACGAAAAGAAACAAAAACATCACGTCAATATTTATTTATTTTTACATTTTTACTCGCATAAAGCCATTTACTTGTCTTTTATTCCCTTTACTTGTAAAAAGATTGAAAACAAACACACACAGAAAAAAAAGTAAGATTTTCCAATCATCGCAATATCTGGGTCATAGTAAAAATTTATTACTCTAATACTTTATACATCAATGATTGGTGGCTGTTTTTATGTTTTTTTTTGTCTTGTTCAATCGAATGTTGCTTAAAATAATAATAATAAAAAAAGCTTGAAATTGAAGGCAGAGTAAAAATGAAAAATTGTTCGCGTTCTCGTTATAAATTAATTCAAAATCTATGTGCAATAAAAAAAAAGTACAAAAAAAAAAGAAATTTAGAAAAGAAAAATTCTTTTGCGTTTTAATGAATATTCCTGTTCTTCATTGTAAATTGGAATGAAAAAAAATATCATCGACAATATTTCGTTTAAAAATGTTGGAATTTTTTTTCATCTTCTAACATGAATTCTGTTTTTTTTCACTGTATGCGTGTGTGTGTGTGTCTTTCAATGTTCGTGATCAATTTAATTAATCTTTTATAGCGCTCAATCCTTTTTTTTTATTTGAGGTAAAAAAAACAAAAAAAAATTCATCTAAATTCAGGAAATTTGATTAAAACGTCACTTTTCTCTTTGATAAATTATATGAAAATTGTGTTCGACCTGCTGCCTTCCATGCTTCTAATTTGGAGACATTTCGGTGACTGTAATTACAATGACACATGTAAAACCATTAGAGAGAATTTTTGCAAAATCATGTCAGTAAATACAAATTTTTTCTTCATTTTACCTTTTAAGCATGAAATATGAGACAAATACCAAGAAAAAAAATATGTCATTACATGCTTAATATGCGTACAATGGATGAAAATTAAAGACATGATGACGATGATGAAAAAAAATAGAGAAAAATAATAATAATAATAATAATAATAAAAGGAAAACCAAAAATGTGCACACAAAAGAAATTAAATGAAGAAAAGACACATGTAATTTTGTTTTTCATTTTCTGTTTGCTGTAAGCACGCAAATTGTTTACTCCTTTTTTTTTGTATTCAGTACTGTGAAAGATGAGCGTACATGCGAAATGTGTAACAATAGACAAAAATTAATCATTTCCTTTCATGACTAAGTTAGTCTCGTGTTACATCATTAAAAGGGAACTTTAATTAAAGATTTTTGTTAGGAATTTGAGATTTAATGATTTAGATTAAATTTGGTGAATTTTACTGTAACTCACGTACAAGGTTCGAAGTCACTGAAATTTGACTTAGGCAAACTCTGATTTGAAGCCACTCAGATTTGACTTAAGCCGACTCTGATTTGAAGCCACTCAAATTTGACTTAAGCCGACTCTGATTTGAAGCCAATCAAATTTGACTTAAGCAGACTCTGATTTGAAGCCACTCAAATTTGACTAAAGCAGACTCTGATTTGAAGCCACTCAAATTTGACTTAAGCTGACTCTGATTTGAAGTCACTCAATTTTTTTTCATGTCTCTCAAAATAGAGGAAAACAAATTAAATTCCCATTTCACAGTTCTTTAAATTTCACGTCATCTCATTTCAATTTTCAATTAACATCACAAAAAAACCTCCTACACAATTTTAAAACTCAACCAAACATTTATTTTAATGTGGATTGCCTCAAAGCGTACTAATTTGTAATAATTAAGAAAGATCAAACAACTAACAACGAACAATGAAATGATTCAATGAAAAGTGAATTCAACTCATATTGATAATAATAAATTGTTTGTTTGTTGAACATTGGTCTTAAAATGTGTGTGTGTGTGTGTTTGCTTGGGTTTGTGTTAATTAAAACCAAGATCTAAACAAATAAAATGATTGTTCTATTTTGTTATGTATTTAACTCGTTTATTTTCTTTTATTTGTAATTGCCGGTACATCACACACTCACTTTGATCTCGAGTGCGATAATTCTATTTAAAGACTAAACCAATGAATTTGTTTTAACATTGGTTTTAATTCAATTTCTCATATTTGAATACACAAAATTGAACAGGTATCAATCTTTAACACAATTTGAATATAAAATGAGATGAAAATTCATCGAAAGGTGCAAAAATTCTGTGATTCCAAGAAGATAATTCACAATTGGCCGTTTATGGCCATACTCACACACATACAGACAAAAATCTGTGCAAATAAAGTGTTTACAAGATAACAGAGAAATAATATTAGTATGTCAAGGATTGTTATCACACAAACACACACACACACACACACAGAAATAGTTTATAAGGAAATCAATAAAAGAGATAAAATTTTAAAAGGCAAAGACAAAATAATTGGATTACAGAAGTTTTTCCTGGCATCCGGTGAAGATATGTATTCAATATACGTGTCAATGTGAGAAGATGTTTTTACATCACATGCGTCTAAATTAATTAAATTGTTTTTAATAAAATATTGTCGATGAATGACGATGACAGTGCGATCAACGTGACACAGTGAGAGAGAAAAGTTTTGTTTGTCTCGTATCGTCGATTGGTACTAATTTAGTAATTAGATGTGATAATTGGATTAAAAGATAGATAAAATTGAAGGAGATTGAGAATGAAACTTTAGATTGATTTAATTTATTTAACGGGGAAGTTTCTGTTTGTAGTTAAATTTAAAATGAATGGAATTGAATGAATTTGACAGATGACAGTTAATTTTATATAGACACACATATGGAAACTTCTAAAATTATGAAGTACTAAATTTGAAATGTCATATTAAGTTCAACGTCTCTTCAATAACATTGCCTTAACATCATAAATTTACCGTTAATTTTTGACAGTTGTTTTGACATTTGAATAGGGGTCGTTTTAAGGATTACCTTACATGTGAAAAAACCTGAACGAGTTCTTTCATTACTTTTTTTGACTTAATGACAGGTTTTCAACTTATTTTTCACGGTAAATCATAATAAATGTCATAAACATTTCACTTGACGGTTCTTTTGACGTTCATTGTGATTTTGACAGGAGTCGTTCCGTGGATTATCTAACACGAGAAAATACAAAAACAGTATTTTTATGACTTTTTTGACAGGAGGGCAATTTTTGAACTTTCTGTCCCCAATTTTCTCGATTCCCATTCAAAATTTCATCTTTCAAACCACCTGTCAAACGATCTGTCACAATTTAATGCCTATTTCCCACAAATTTCAATCCACATTCATTTGTAAACAATTTCCCGGTAATTAATTTTTCAATTCATCCACTTTCAAAGTTAAATTGCATCGCTGCAAATAACTCCCTCAAATAATAAAAGTCAATTAAATGTAACAATTCACAGCCCGACTCTTTTCAAACGAGATTACAATGGAAACCCGTTTTCACTAAACAAAACAAAGCAAAAAAACTAAATGACAAGTCAAATAGTACGCTGACACCAATTTCATTTTAAATGATGATGAAATGCATTTTAAACAGACCAACATCAACATGGATGGAAAAAAAGAGACGATTTTTTCACTTTTAGCTTCTATTCAATGAAGTTAAAAACAAAAAAAAGTAAAAATAATGAAATAGTTTTACAATAGAAAGCTGTTTTTAGTGTGAATTTCTCTTCATTTTCATTATTATTCATTATTTTTACTCCTTTTTTTATTTTCATTACAATTTGGCGTTAATTCTTTTCATTACTGTGTACTTTCACTGTTATGAAGTGATTCTTTTATGTTTCAAAAGTATGTTTTTTTTTGTGTAAGATAAGGCACAAAAACTTTTCAATTGTTGCTCTCTTAATAAATAAAGTACATGGAATACTTTTTTTTCTTTTTATTTATAAAGAATTTTAAACTTTGAATGAGCTTTTTTTTCTTTTTAATGATTGAAAGAATTTCACATTTCACAGGTCATGTGATAAAATTCCCTTTTCCATGTTATATGAAATTTCAAATAAACGTGTAATGATGCTACAAATTGTAAGATTTATTATTTAGCACTTGTACACAACTGAATTGGTGTCGAGGCAACAATAGTGGAAAAAATTGGAAAATGTAATCGTGAAAGGTCGTCGATGAAAGTGCATTTTTGATTTCATTGAATTGAAAAATTTCTCTTTCTCTCTCTCTCTCTTTTCATCTCATTCTCTTATTTTATGGTGATATAAATCAATTTTTTTTTAATGGACGAGTTAACCGACACACGAAAGATCCTCAAAAGCGCATTTCCCTTGTAATTCAAAAAAATTGTATAAAAATGCATCATCATTTTGTACCACTTAAGCACTCTAGCACTTTTGCAATTTCTTTCATTGTCATCGCAATTGTACAGCAAAATAAAAAAGCAATGCATTCAATGTTCAAGTAAGTAGACACTCGTTTTCCACTCTCTCACAACTAAATAAATAGAAAATGAAATTAAAAAAGCGAAAAATTAATGATGAAGGATTTAATTCACTAAATGACTTGAAATTGGACTTTATGTACTCCATTTTTTTTTGTTAATTGTTTTATCATCATCTCGTTCTGTGTTCTTTTAAACGTCATCACATTGCAATAATTTCAATGAGTCAAAAAAAAATAATAATTATAAAAAGTTTTTTTATTGTCCATTTGAATTTGTCTTGAATTTTAAATGGAATTTTTTTTTGTTTCATTTTTATTATTTTTTATTAGTGAAAAATGAAAAATTGAAAAAAAAATTGTGAATTAAATGCATTTTTATTCAGTTTTATTATTATTTATTTATTTACGAAATGCATTTTTTAAAAAATTTCTTTTTTCTTTTTGTTAAAATGAAACAATGCCCGTAGAGCTTAAAAATAAAAACACTTTGTACTGAAATGAAAACAAAAAAAAAATTGAAATGAAGTTTTGAAAAAAGTTTTAAGTGCTCATTTAATCGAGTTTTCCATAACCTATATAAAGAATTTTTTGCTATTATTATTATTTTGTCCTACTGAAGAAACTTTTAAAAACAAAATCTTGCTTGTAAATAAATAATACATAAAATGAAAAAGAGATTTATTACGTTTTAAGAAAGACTTAAAATCTCAAAAGCGGAAACTGAAGAGAAATTGAAATAAAAATAAATGACAAATACTCGTTAAGTTTTTGAAATGAGTTGAATTGAAATAAGAGTTGCAATGAATTTGAAAAAAAATTCAAGGAAACAGTCGTTGATGAGCATACTGATTGATAGAGAATCAGAAAATACTCTAACTTGTATCTGAACACTCCAGAGGGCGCTGAGAAAGCTTTTTCTCTTATTTTGATCGGTTTTTGGACTTTCCTAAATTAAAATTCAAGAGCACTCGTTCATGAATATACAGATCGATATAGAATAAAAAAACACTGTTTCTTGTATCCGAATTTTTTTTATCTAAGCCTCGAGAGGGCGCTGGTGCTAGTTTTTCTTAGATCAATGTCGGTTTCTAGACGTTCCTTTATAAAAAAACCAAGAGAAAAGTCGTTGATGAGCATACAGATCGATTGAGAATCAAAAAATCCAGTGACTTCTATCAGGACTTTTCGATTGGAGCCTCAAGAGGGCGCTGGGAGCTGATTATGTGATTTACATCGAGAAAAAAAATTGAAGAACAGCAAAAATATAAGATGTCAGGGTAAAAGTCGTTGATTGCACCGGCAGAAAGTCAGCGAGGGTGCTGGAGGCCTAAAAAACCTCACCTCAAGGCTGAGAAGGTCGTTGAAAACTTCAGTCTGGTAAAAATAAGTTGCTTAAATGGAGACGCCTGGTTTTTTACTAATTTTTCAATTTAAAGCACGATGGAAAGTTTCTCAAAAAACAGAAAATCAAAAAACGCAGTCCCAAAATCACATTTTTCATCAAATTTCACTGTAAAACTCAAATCATATCATATCATATTCAAATCAAGTTAAAACCCCATTAAAATTAAAATTATTTTTTCTAACATCTCACACCAAATTTAATATTAATCTTCCAACATTCACAACATGGAAAATATCTCAAGTGGTTGAAAATTAATTTTCAATTTAATATTATGTTTATATGGGTGATGAAAAGAAGTCGTGAAATTGAAATGAGGAAGAAAAATCATCATACCATAAGTAATTTCAAATAAAAATATTTTTATAAACATATTTATGTTAGGGGATGATGATGATGATGATGATGAAAAAAATATATAAAAAAAAACATATTTCAAAAGGTTGTCAATGGCTTCCCTTCAATTTAATCAAAATTAATCTAAAATGTGTGTGTGTGTGTGTGTGTGTGTGTGTAAGTGATTTCATTAAAATTTGTTTAACATTCAGGAGGAAAAAAAAATGTACAAATAACAGCTGAATCAAAGTTCATTTTTATTGAAAGGAAAAGAAAAAAAATTGTCACTAAGCACTGATTCATTCAAATATTTATTTTCATTTAACTTTTTGCGTTGCAAATCAAATAATATTTAACCTGTATTTACTTTGCTCTAGTACTTGAAATGAGATCGAAAATAGACAATTTTTTTTCATGTTTACATGTAAAAGTTGTTGTTTATTTACATTTTTTGATGGAATTATACCGCATAAATAATGTGACACTGCGAATGTCGTTACGGCAACGACCATGTCAAATATAATTATTATCATAAAAATAATGAATGTTTGTAATTTCAATGTAAACAACACACAACTTTTTTTCCTTATTTAAAGTAAAATCTTACTTTAATCGAATTTTACCTGTGAAATTTAATGCTCATCTTTAATGTGAAAACAATTTTTGATGACATTGATGGCAGACAATCATGTAAGACATTAAAATATACTATTAAGAAATCGCCTCTGGATATAAAATAACCATATTCCTCCTTCATACCAGTTGCGCTACACCGAAGATAATCGAATTTTTATCATATCTTATTTTATGTTTATATTTCATATCATCATTTTATTTCATTTTCAAACCATATCATCATGACAACACACTTCATGTGATAAAGCGTATTCAATTTCAATTCAGTTGCAATAAATTTTTTTTTTAGAATGTTTGCATAGCACCACTATGAAAGATCATGAGTATTAATGTCAATTTATATGAAATTTCATCATCAGTTTAACTTGAATTAGAGAGAGGGAGAGACGAAAAAAATTAAATAATTTCATTTAAGGTGAATGATATGAACTGAAACGATTTGAATCGATTCAAATTTTTGTTTTTCTAGTAAAATGTAGCAAAATATTTTGATATTTTTCCACAGTTTCTTGGAAAAAACTCAATTTAATGCAATTTTATTACATTTCAATGGAATTCAACCAATTCATAAAAATTAATTACAAAATTTAGTTGACCACACTCAAGCGCCACTGCTTGAAAGCATTTCAATTGAAATGTACCAGGCAAAAAAATGGAATAAATTTTTATTTGTACATATAAAAAAATTAATTTACATAACTCGTTTTTTTGTTCAAATAACATTTATTTATTTCAATAAATCATTTTTCGTTACTGTATGAAATTTTTTTTGTTACATTACAAAAAAATTGCAATAAAATGATGAATGTCAACCAAAAGTCAAATTAATTACGATTTTTTTGCTTGTTTGTTGCGTTTTCAATCAAGTCATATATGGGAAATGAATTTGACCTGATTGGTGAGCAGACTACTAAAGTTAATAAATGAAAATGTAAATTCAATTTCGATTCAACTGGAAAAATTTACATTATGGTGAAGTGTGAATGGGAGATTGATGGAACATTGGACTACATGATACTCGAAGTTGAATTTCAAAGTCCTTTGAATTGAAAGAAGTTGCTGCTAGAAGTAGAATTTCGATTTTCATCCAAAATGAGAGTCAAAACTTGCCTCAAGGTCTTTAAAGCTGAAACAAATCGTTGCTAGAATTTGTATTTCGATTTTAATCCAAGTTGAGAGTCAAAACTTGCCTCAAGGTCTTTAGAGCTGAAACAAATCGCTGCTAGAAGTTGAATTTCGATTTTAATCCAAGTTGAGAGTCAAAACTTGCCTCAAGGTCTTTAGAGCTGAAACAAATCGCTGCTAGAAGTTGAATTTCGATTTTAATCAAAGATGAGAGTCAAAACTTGCCTCAAGGTCTTTATAGCTGAAAAAAAGTCGCTGCTAGAAGTTGAATTTCGATTTTAATCCAAGTTGAGAGTCAAAACTTGCTTCAAGGTCTTTGGAGCTAAAAGAAGTCGCTGTTAGAAGTCGAATTTCGATTTTCATCCACGATGAGAGTCAAAACTTGCTTCAAGGTCTTTAAAGCTGAAAGAAGTGGCTGCTATAAGTAGAATTTCGATTCTCATCCAAAATGAGAGTCAAAACTTGCTTCAAGGTCTTTAGAGTTGAAAGAAGTCACTGCTTGAAGTCGAATTTCAATATTCATCCAAAATAAGAGTCAAAACATACCTCATGGTCTTTAGAGCTGAAAGAAGTCGCTGCTAGAAGTAAAATTTTGACTGAAATCAAAGCATATCAAAATCGATTCAAGCACTTACCTTAAAATAAAAGCACCATATGGAAATTCCGATTTCAATTTAAATATTTGTTCAGACAAAAAACCCAACAAAGTCTTTCAGCAAAATCAATATTCATTAATTACATTTTTTTATGTAAATGTAAATTCCTGAAATGTAAATAAAAATTATTATTATTAAGAACATATTTCACATTTCATTTGCAATACAGATTATTACAACAAAAAATGAATAATTAATTAACTTAAAATTCAAGTGAAATATTATGAATGCAGAAAAAGTGAGTTAAAAATGAGTTACAAATTTCAATTCAGGTATAAAATTATCATTTTTTTTTATCGATGATGATCATCAACATCATCTTGATTCAATGTAAAGTTAAATTTGTTGATTCATTGTCACATATGAGATTCAAAACTTTTCCGTTTTTCAAGGAAACGAAATATAAAAGTTATTTCTTGAAAGTTTTCTTCACTGTCAAATTGGATAAAATTTAAGAGAGAATTGAAATGGAATAGAATCAAATTCGTAATTCACTGTTGAGATAGGAAAACTAAACTTTTTTTTGGGGTATGTGTGTGACTGATGACATTCCAACAATTTTTGACTTGAAATACCAAAAAATTTTAAGATGATGAAAAATTTGTATTTCATGTGTATGGAAGAAGTACGTAGAGATTAACACACACACCCATTCAAAGACAGATACATAAATTGACATGAACGAAGTGAAATTTTGATCACGTTTTGTCAAATCATCTTTAGAACACACACACACAAAATTTAATAGGAAAAATGTTATGCAACTCCTTGTGCAAAAATTATAGTGAGAACACGAAGAAATTTCAAGTTACACACACACTCACACACACACAATGAGGGGTTACATGATTTTATGTTGTACGTGTCTTGAAGGCATTGAACGTTCCTCATTTTCTTACTAATCTAAAAAATATTTTTGATGAAGTGGTGACATGATGCTTGTTCAAATGTTTACGCAATTTATTTCCATTGTCTCGCGACTTGTGTTACATAATAATGATGAGTTCTTTTTTGTTATTATTTTTATGTGTGGTAAAATAAACAACACATAACATCAGTAATTTATAAGGCATGAAATTTCGTGCTGTAATTTAAAAACTGAAAATTATCTTTTATTAAGTTAGTTTACTAAAATTTTTTGCTTAATTTAAGTTGGTCCTTTGAGATAAATTAATTTCAATTTATGTTTAAACACGTTTTTCTGAATGAGTTACTGAGTGGAAATTTAAAAATGGGTTACCATGAATTGCTTTATTATGATAAAGCGCTTTTAAGCGTTCAATTAACGTATTACCATGATTTCGAAAAGTTTTCCTTAACATAAGCATCGAAAAATTGTTAATTTTTAATTAGAAAATGAGTGCAAATTTTTAAATGAGTTCCTTGAAGTCTTTACTTTGCATTTCAGTCCTTTTTGACACATTATACGTTAATTTGACGTTTTCAAGACGATTTTAAACGTTTTACAACATCAGAAATATTTTTTTTTAAATTTAGTTAAATTTCAATGAGTACCTGAGTGCAAATTTATAAATGAGTGGCTGAAATTCATTTTAAAATGAGTTTAACTCTTAAAATCGTTATTTCAGCGTTTAAAAAGCGCTTTTTAGTAACTTAATCATTTTGTTTCCCTTTCAACGTATTCATGATTAAAATTTTATGAATTCATGTCATAATTTCAGGTAACTCAACAAAAAAATTAAGAGCCCATGCAAAAAAAAAGTTATTAATGACTATTTTCCTTGCGCTTCGTTGAAATGATAATCTTGTCACTCTTACATCCATTTTTTGTGTAAATTCACTTCAAATTTTTCATATCATCGTCATACACTTAAATAAAAAGGAGAATATAGAAGAGGTAAACTTATCCCTAATATTATGATGTTTAATGATGCTAATCCCCTTTTCTAAATGCGTGTATATTCTTCACATTTATTCATCTTAATTTTCTGTTCTTTTTTTTAACCTTTTTTACATTTCAATCCATTTCTATCCATTTACGTATTTCTTGGAATGTAGCTCTTGGCTTATTTTCAGTAGGGATTGGTATATTCGAAAATGTATAAATATAGTCATAACTTAAGAGAAGTAAAAAAAAAAAAACATATGATGATTCAATGTAAAAGTTAATGAAAATATGTATGAGCCTTATTTACGCGTCAATCATGTCATTTATGATGAAAAGAAAAGAAGGAACCACTAAAAACAAGGGTACGATAATGAGATTGTTTTATTTTTTTCCTTTACTTTCATCTACAATTTATTTGTATCTTAAAAGAAAAAAAAAATAAAAGTAAAGTAAAAATAATTTTAATGCAAAGTCATTTCATGTCATCTCTCCTTAAACTTTTCTTTTTTCTGCTTCTTTCAAATACATTTTCAATAAAAAATGACACTCACACACACACACCGTGAAACACTTATGTCAAATTAATATTTCATACATACATTTGTATTACCTCAAAAATTATCATCATCATCGTCATCACGCAATACAAATATACTACTAATGTGTTTTCTTGTTGCCTGGTTATAAGTTGCTGTGAGCTGTGAGGAAGAGTAAATTTAATGATTTTTTTTATATATAAATGTATTCACATTTCGATGATAGAATTTCATTAATGATATTTTTTTTTATTTTTTCTCATTTCAGGTGAATTGGCTGCTGTCACAAGTGGAAAGCCCTATTTTGATGATATTAGTGCACGAAATGTGACAACAGTGGTAGATGATACAGCAATATTGAAATGTCGTGTCAAAAATAAAGGGGATCGAACGGTAAGTGTTTTGATATTTTATTATCATTATTATAATTTTTTTTACCACAACGTCATATGAGTGGTTATTAATTTTTTGATTGTGATGATGTGAAAATCAACAGGGATCGTTATTTTCATGATTATGGGTATTAAGTGATTTTTTTTTTGTTAATTAGATTGAAATTAATGTGATATGTAGAGATTGTGAGTTAAATTTCAGGTGTTTTAGTATCAGAAATGAGTGACTGAGTGCGGATTTATAGTTGAGTTCTTTTTCAAATAGCGCTTTTAAACGTTATTTTACGTTATATAACTGATTTAAGTTTTTAAGACTCATTGAAATGAGTTGAAAGAATTGATAATGGCAAATGACTCTTAAAATGTAAGGCAGCTTCGTTTCAAGTAAAATCATGAGTGAGTTACTGAGTACGAATTTAAAATTGAGTTCTTTATAGCACATTTTTCCTTAACATCTACGATTTTTTGCATATTTCCATGCTTCAACTTCCGAGTACCAAAATTCAAAAATTTTTCAAAGAAATCCAAAATCGGTTGATTGCATCTCATCAGATAGACCATAAACCGTCTCGAATCACTTCGACCCAACCTAGAATATTCTTAAATCAGCCAAAAATATGATTTTTGAAATTTGAAGAAAAGCCATACCTTCACTGATTTTTTGCATATTTCCATGCTTCAACTTCCGAATACCAAAATTCAAAAATTTTTCAAAGAAATCCAAAATCGGTTGATTGCATCTCATCAGGTAGACCTTAAACCGTCTCGAACCACTTCGACCCAACCTAGAATATCCTTAGATCAGCCTAATATTCTTACGTTTCAATGAGGGTCTTTTTCGTCTTTTTCGAGAATTTTCACTTCAATTCAATTCAAACAACTATCAGAAGAAAAAATTCAAAAAAATAAATTACTAATATAATGAAAAATTTAATGCAATAAAAATTCCCTCATTTTAAATTCTGTAAGATTCCAAGTTATTAAAATATTTAAGTAATTTCATATGAAAATGTTGAGGCTTACATGTTCTTAACAAACTTTTAATAGGTGAAAATTAAATATAATGAATAAAATGGAGTATTTTCAATTTTGTTGTTTTTTTTTACATAAAATACACATTTTTTGTGTGTTGTTATTATTTCTTGTATACTTAAAAATTATTTTGCTCTTCATAAAATAAACGTTAAAATGTGTGTGTGTATTTTTCATATAATAATATAGAACAGAAAGTTTATTACACACTCACATATTTTACTTGTTTGCTTGTTTTTTGATGTCAAAATAATTTTATGGAAGGATAATAATTTATCATGTAAAAGTGTGTTTGTATGTGTGTGTGTGTGTGTGTGGGAGAGGTTTTCAAACAATAACATGAAATATTACTGCATATTCAAAAGTTATTGTTTTATTACATAAGATCCTAGTGTGTTCTCTCTTCTTGCTTTTGTTGTAAAATACTTTTGTTATTGTTCTCCGCATTTCTTGTTTTATTTCATTTTATTTTATTATTATGTTATTTCAAGGGAATTTACTCAGTTATTATAAAGAAATAACATCCGTGTTTATGATCTTAAACAATCTTAGACTTTAATTTCAATTTTCTTTGTTGATTGTTTTGTTTTATATGAACATCAAATTAACACACACACACACATACATTCAAGTAAATGTAAAGAAAAATTAATTAAAATTAAATAAAAGTCCATTGTTATTTCATCAACTTTTGACATTTAATGAATCAGATTCAATTAAAAACCAAATAAAAAATAATGAAATTTGATTCATTTTTATTTTTTTAACAAAAAACCTAAAAAAACATCCGATTAAGAACAAAGTAACATTTGAAACTTGTTATTAAAGTTTTAGTTTTACTGGAAATTGATCTATTTTTATTGCAATATTTGTAATTTCTTGCATTTTCATACCAAGAGTTGTTTTTCATCCGGCGAACACATACATGCATGATAATACATTGTTAAAGTTTTTTGATTAAAAACTTGAAAGTTTTATTTTTGGAACGAATTTACATTCAGTTTTTTTTTGATAAATATTTTGCAAGGTATAGGAATGAGCACAGGGAAGTTATTTTTCTATTTTGTCAAATAAAAGTAATAATAAATGATAACTTTAAGTTTTGTTATGGAAATATGTGAGATATTGTGTGTGTGTGATGCACATTTTTGATTTATTATAAAGATTGTTGTGACATTTTTTGAATAGTAATATTTTGTATTATGCATTTCGTTAGAGATAAGTTTTTGAGTGAGATAAAAAGTTTGTTAATAATTTTTTCTCATATGTTGAAACTCAATTTACTAAAAAATGTGAGAGCTGAAAAGTCCAAATTGTTGAAAATCTGAAAGCTCTAAACCTCGATTTGCTAAAAACTGTGAGAGCTGAAAGGGTCGAATTGTCGAAAATCTGAAAGCTGAAAACCTCGATTTGCTTAAAACTTTGAGAGCTGAAAAGTTCGAATGGTTGAAAATCTGAAAGCTGATAACCTCGATATGCTCAAAAATGTGAGAGCTGAAAAGTTCGAATTGTGGAAAATCTGAAAGCTGAAAACCCCGAATGCCTTAAAAATGTGAGAGCTGAAAAGTTAAAATTGTCGAAAATCTGAAAACCTCGATTTGCTAAAAAATGTGAGAGCTGTAAAGTTCGATTTGCTAAAAAATGAGAGAGCTGAAAAGTCCAAATTGTTGAAAATCTGAAAGCTCTAAACCTCGATTTGCTTAAAACTGTGAAAGCTGAAAGGGTCGAATTGTCGAAAATCTGAAAGCTGAAAACCTCGATTTGCTAAAAAATGTGAGAGCTGTAAATTTCGAACTGTCGAAAATCTGAAAGCTGAAAACCTTGAATTCATTGAAAGCGAATTTCGATTAAAATCAATCTCCTTATTCAAAATCATATTCCACTAATTTAAACTTTACATTAAGAGCATTAAAGAATCGTAATTAATACAAAAATAATAATAAACATATTAAATTTCATTTTAAAACAAAGCTCGAGAACAAAATTACAAATTAATGCAAATTTTAGTAAAAAACTCAAACTGAAACTCATCTACGAGAAAGTTTTCCAATTTATTAAGTAGGTACATGAAAGTTAAATATAAAATACTTTTAACTTAGTTGTTTACAATTTCCAGAAAATCGAGAATAAATTAAATCCAAAAAATCACATCGACATAATTTAACTTTTAATAATTATATTCAAGATTTGTTGATTTTATGATTTTTTTTGCTTCAAAGAAAAAAAAAGTTACTAATCACATAATCTTAGATTCATGGAAAATTACAAGAGCTATTAATCCAATTTCATTTTAAATATATTTTTTTTACATAATTTTGGATGAAAAAAGATTCAAAGATTATTTTCATTGTAAAAATAGGACGATGAAAGGAGTGTGAGAAGAAAAAAAAGTTTGATCATAAAATATAAAATTATGTGCTGTTAAAACACAATTCACCACCTTTTTTCTTCATTGTTCAAAAATACAGTTTTTTTTGTCTTGCTCTCTTTACATTTTCTTTATTAACAGCAACCTTTTTTTTTAGTGTTCGTTTAATTCATATAATGAATTACTAAGGTAAATTCGTGTAAAACTACGCCAGAAGCTGATATTCTAACCGTAATGTAACAAACAGCTACCTCAAACTGACAACTCATATCCAAAAAGAAAAAAAAAGTTTATGTATAATAAGCAGAACCAAAAAAAAATCCTTTTAATAATGCATTTAAAAAGTTTCATCAAAATTTTATGTACTTTCGTGGCGACATTCATTCACATTCTTCTTTTTTTTTGGCAGTGAAAACAGTAGTAAAATTTATGAATAGTAACAAAAAAAAATGTTATAGCTCCAGTTTAAAGATAAGGCAAATTCATGAAGTGAGTTTAAAAAAAAAATAAAATGATTGAGCATAAAAAAAACATATTTCATATCATCAAAAAATGATATGATTTGTGTATAGAAAAAGTTTATACTCTGACTATGAATGAAATTTGATCAAATCGTGGTAAAATTGTCTATTTTTAAGATGAAATTTGCTAAAGTTCATTATCTGAGAATGAAACTTTGATACGATGAGTGGGTGGAAAATCATATTTTTTTTTCTTGATTTCGTATTTTATTTAATCGAAAAAGAAATTTCTTCTTTCATTTTTATTTGATATTGGCTTAATTTACCCACGCAAACATAAAAATGAATCATCTAACGAACAAAAACGAAATCACATATTTGATTTATTAAGATTTTTGCCTTATTTAGCTTGAAAATTAATGATCAAGATAATTTTTGTCGATAATTGTGATGGGATGAGATAAAAAATTAAGACGTGAATGTTTTTCTGGTTAGTTGAAGATATGAAAGCTAGAAATTTGATTACTGGAGACTTTGAAAGCTGAGAAAATTCGATCTTATGAAAGCTGACAAGGTTCGATAACTAAAAAATCTGAAAGCTAAGAAATTCAAATATTTCGAAATCACGAATTAGATTGATAGGAAATTTGAAAGCTGAGAAAGTTCGATCACAAGAACATATTAAATCCTTTCAATCAATTTCTTTACATACAGAAATGTAATTGTATGTAAAATTTAAATCCTTTAAGAAAACAAAATCAATCCCTTTTATCTTCATTTCATATTAAAACCAATCACGCTTTAACAGATTGTTCAAATGTGATGTTTGCTCATATCAAGCACTCATAACATGTTACATTAATAATAATCATAATAACTTATCGTTCATGTTTATTTTCGATATATTTTATCCATCATTGATTTTCATTTTCAGATGATTACGTGCCAGTATTTAGATAAGAAAACGAACAATATTGTTTTATGCGTTAATCTTTATTGATTTTTTTTCCTATTCTTATTATTATTTTGAATCTTATTGAATTGAAAATCACTCACTCATTCTATTTTTTGCCTTTAACTATGAGACTAGACATAATTTTTAAAGACTTTCTTGACCTAAAACAATATTTTATGTAGTAGCGTGTCCTGACATCGCTTCTTATAATGATATCAAACGTTTCATAAAATAAATTTTACTCAATTTGATTAAATTTCTACTGTTACAAGCATTAGAAAATATCTGACACAATATTATTATTATTATTATATTGTTTATGCATGGTCTTATCCTTACATTTTCATATTTATATGCATAGAAAAGGCGTGTTGTCATTTATCCTGACAGACATACACACACACTCATAATGAAATGTATATTCTTAGTCTCATTAATATATCTGTCATGCATCATATCATATGTCAAAAAGGAGACACACACACACATAGTCCCAGTAAAATAGCTTGAAAAGGTAACTGAAGGAAAATTGAAATGTGTTTCATGTTAAGTTTTGATGTGTTTTATTAATAAAATTGGTTTTGTGTGTGTGTGTGTACGAGGGTTTAAGTTAAAAGGTGAATGATTTCAAATAATAATAATAGCAAAATACAAGCAATAGCTAGATTAAATTTTACAGACATATCAAATAAATTGAAAATATTTAAATTCGACCACATCACATAGTCTTGAAATAACTCACTCACTCTCTCTCTGTGTTCTTAAATTTCAACTAAACAAAATAGAAAACGTCTGTTAGTTTCAAAATCTAATCAAGTAAGTGCTAAAACATAATAAAAATTATATGATAACGTTCTCTTAGAACATTTAAAAACAAGAAAAAACCGCGATACCATGTTAAATACATTGTAAAAACCCAAAACCAGAATACTCCTAAAAATAAATTAATCTGAATTTTACACACACAAATTTGCTAAATTACACAAGCAGGTGTTTTATTCTCTTACCTCAACTCAACACAACTCGTTTTCTTTGTGTAATCTGTGTATATTTGCATTAGTTAAACTTTGTATGTCTTATAATTTCAATAGTAATTGTGCAGAAATAAAAAAAATAGCAAATATCACAAGTAACGTGTAATGTAATGCAAAGTCTCATCTGTTTACTCATTTAAAGGAGTTGAACCGAAAAATACAGATGTAACAAAATTAGGTTCACTTTAAAATCTCTGTTCTCTTTGTAATTTCATAAGTGTGTGTGTGTGTTTGTTGCAGTGTAATAAAATATTTGTTTTGGAATTTGTATGGAACATGAAAGGTAAAGTAAAGTGATGTGTTAAGTGTCGAGATTCATGGAATAGAGTAAGTGTTGATTTTGTTACTATGATATGATTATGATGAAATTACAGAATTAATTTCTGATGAACACTGAAGTCTGAACACAATTTCTCATGACTTTGATCGTAAAGGTACCACGCAGTGTCGTGAGTTCAATAACAATTGATTATAATTTCGATGGAAGATCTTTTGGATCAGGTCTTTACTTGGCTCACAATTTGTCTGTTTGAAATTCTGGGCTATTAAAGTTATTTTATTTTTCGTGTTAGTATATCGGTCAGTATCGCCTTCCTATACTTAAAATTTAAAGAAAAAGAAGTTTAAATTAAAATGTTTTAAAAATTATATAAATTCATATTAAAATTACCTTTCAAAGTCCTCACTGGTCCATCACTAAAGGTTTCCATTTTCAATTCATTGCATACTTCAAGGCGCTTTAATTGAATTTCACTTTCAAAGTCCTTTTATTGCATTTCCAGTGTAATTTAATGTTTAAAGTGCATTTAATGAAAAGTATTTACTTTGCTCTCTTTATTATCCTTTGATAAAGCTTTCGTCATCACTAGCATGAAAAAAAACAATGATACAAATAATAAAAAATAATAATAATGATAAAAGGAATTCAGATAAATAATATAAATAAAAAAACATCAACATCATTGTTATCCTCGTTATTTTTTTATTTTAATTATCCCGATTGTTTTATTCACTTTCTTTGATAAATCCAGTAAAGTAAACATATACAAAGAGCATTTAGTACACGTGTATGGAATTTGCTTTGTTTTTTTTTTTATTTTCACAGTTGATGCTTATTCACTCTTCAACAGTCATTAATGACAAAAACACGAGAACAAAGTGAAAATACTTTCGTCCATTTATTTTATTATTATTTTTATTATAATGATAATTATCATTTTAACAAGAGTGGCTCTCTCTCTTTTTTTTCATTATAATTTCATTTTTAGTTTTCATTTTTGCCTTTTAATTGTGTTCTGTTTTTGTTTTTTCATTGAAAACTTAAAACAACAACAAAACATTTACAACGAATACTTTAAAGGAGTAAAAATGAAATTTGATAGTGTTCCTTTTTATTATGGAAAAGTACCATCATTTTTAAGGTGTGAAATGTATTTTAATCATAAAATTAATACCCTTTTGAAAATTAAAATTACAAAAAAATGGAGATAAAATTTTCTGGATGATAAGGAAAAAAAAATATAAAATACAAATAAATAACGATCACGATTGTACGAAGATAAAATTAAAATGAAAGAATTTTAATATTTTTATATCTCTCTTGTGCATTTAATGACAGTAAACTAATAGCTTAGTGATTATATTTATCTCATCTTATATTATATTACTACAATTTCTAATGGTATACATTAAAATAGTATAAAATAGTGCCTCTATTATCTTAAACTTTAGCATTGTCTTGTCACCTTGTTAAGTGAATAGGAAAGATGATAGGAGAGTTTTAAATAGTTTGTATAGCGTTTTGTATGAAATGTACGTATATTTTGCATTTTAATAGTAAATAGAAGGACAGGGAATTAAAAAATGACTATAGGATACTTGAAGTTACACGGAGAAGAAATTGGAGGATGACTTACCTGGGTGATGATGGTTGATGATGTCCAATAGGCTCGTACATGATAAGAGAGTCGATATTCACTGGAGCTCATCCATAATAGGTTTCATGTACTGGTACTTCACTGGTTTTAGCTTGAGAAAACAGTCCATGAGTTCAATCAAATCTCTTTTTCTAATTCAGACCCCCCTTCAGCCCATGCAACCTTCCAATTCACTCCAATATTTCTCCGTGTCCTAGTGTCATATCATCTAAGGAGTAGTAAGAGATAATGAAAGAAATAATTATTATAATAGTTCATATAAAAAAGTACACGATGATGCTTCAACAGTATTATAATAAGAATAGAAAAAAGGGGATATTTAACCTTTTAAATAAGTACCCATAAGTGAAGTGTGTTACCCGTTTCCATAATAATACTAATAACAGAGATCAAAGGGTCATTTATCTTCATTCTCATTCAAACACAACAACAACAACAAACAAAAAAGTAAGGCATCAAATCTTTTTATCTCAAGTGTGAACACCTGATATCACACATCACATTTCAAAAACTATTTCATATAAAAGTTTTGATGATAGACACATTTCAACACATTCCACATCATTCTCAATATATATTTCCTTTAAAAATGTATTTATTAATATAATCATGATGATGACGATGATGATGATGATGATGAAAAAAGGATGATACATTTTTCCGCTTGACTGAAAAATTTTGTTATATTTCATTTTGTTTTCATCCTAACACAGTATTAAAAGGAAATAAGCACAAAGAAAAATACAACAAAAATTGTTATGGATTTTCTGTTCAAGTTAATATTCGATGTTGATTCACGTGTGTTCTTGGAAGTGTAATTTGTAATTTGGGGTATGATTTCTGAAATTACATTTCAAATTTAATTTAAATGAGATTATTTTTTGATCAAATTCAGTAGCCGATTTTTTCATAACTTACGTTCCACAGTTGATTTTTTTTTTGCATAACTTACGTTCCACAGCACATTTTTTTACAGAACTTACGTTCCACTACTCATTTTTTTTGCATAACTTACGTTCCACAGTTAATTTTTTTGCATAACTTACGTTCCACTACTCATTTTTTTGTATAAATTACGTTCTACAGCTCTTTTTTTGGGATAAATTACGTTCCACAGCTCATTTTTTGTATGACTTACCTTCCACTGCTTATTTTTTTCATAACTTACGTTCCACAGCTTTTATTTTCAATAGTTTTTACAGAAAAATACGCTTATTTTTATTCTTCAACATTCACGTTTTAAATATTTTCTTTTTTTTTTCTCATTATTGAATGTCATCTTTCAGGAAGCCAAGCAATATTTTTCAATTAGTCTTGATAATTTTTTGTCATAATTACTATTTTTTCCTGTACATTTAAATTAAAATTCATATTAAATTATGAAAAAAAAGAAGGAAAAAAAATCAATTTTCCACATCAAAGTATTATTTTATTTGAAAACAACTTAAACATCTCCCTCTCTCTCTCCCTCACTGTCTCAAACTCAGACATATAAACTAATAATAATTAATTCAGTGTTCCGTGTCATTACCACGTCTAAGAAATATATTAAAATTTGTCATCCAAAACCATGAGCAACCACAATTTCAAAGCATATCATTATACGTTTAAAATGTTGCGTTCATTCAAGGTAATTTTCCAAGACAGTCTTTTAATTATCTTCAATATTCACATATTTTGATATGTAAGTGTAAGTGAAGAGCTTTCTACGTTGAATGTACAATTTAAATTAAAATTAAAAAAAAAAATATATGAAAATAATTTAACATGAGACACAAAGACACAAAATGTCGTTTAAGGTTTATTTTGAGTTTAATGTAAATGAATATTAAATATTTTTTAAAACGACATTTAAAGAAAAACATCAATGTGAGTCTTTTAGTGAGTGCGTTCCTTGCTATTTTGAACATCTGGTTACTTTCACAGTATTTAAATAAATAAATATCGCAAGTTTTGCGAATGAAATTTAATTAATTTTATTGAGACAAATAGCTGAAGGTTATTTGTGAATTTATTGTTGACTGTGTTTGTCATAACGGTTTTCAAAGGAATTTGAATTGAATTGACAAAAATATTTAAATGAAAAAAAAAACTTTAAAATTGAAGTTTTTTTCATAACTTTATTAATTGAAGTCCCGTCACCACTTAAAACGAACGAAATTTCCCATAAATTTCGTGAAATAAACTTAAATAAAGATAAAAAAAAAGTATGAAGAAAGTTATAAAACCAAAGTAATTTGATATTAAATTACTCTGCGAAACGTAATCAGGGTAAGGAAAATGTTTCAATGAAATGGGTTCATTTTTGTTATTACACTGAATTTAAATTTTTGCACCCCAGATTCGTAATTTTTTCATACCAAATTCGTGGTTTTTGTATCTCAGTCTCTTAAACGTTACGAGAACGTTTCTTTGAAATGAAAACTCTCGCATTTTTGCAATTTCATTGAATTTTTTCCCAGCCCTGTTTCTGTCCATTTAACAAACGAGCACCAGGAGATAAAATATAAAATTTTAAATGTAACTTTATTTTTATTTCACTTTTTACTTTTTTCTTATTTTATATTTTATTTGATCATAATTTAATAATAAAATAAAAAAAAAAACGTTCACAATAAAAGAAGAAATTCAAAGAAGGAAGAAAAATAAAAGTCTACTAATTATTTTATAGTTTTCCCTGAAGCACTCATTAATTTCGCTTTGACTGTTATATAAGAAAGAAAAATATTAGAAAAAAACGAGAACAAATTCATTTTAGTTAAAGATTTCGAAGAGAAAGGAAATCAAAGGAAAATTGCGATTTCAAGGAAAATGTTATAAAGTAAAAATTAAGACGAAATAAATCATTTTATTGAATCATAAATCTATTCAGGGCTGCAACAAGAATCAGGGCTGTAATTTATATGGTGAAAAATGAATTTTAAAGTTACTTTCATTGAAAGATGTCTGCTTTTAATTTCCAGAGATCCTAATTTTCAATTAAATTCATCGAAATTTTCATATTTTAGTGAAATGAATTCCATTTCAATCCAGCCCTGGATCAAAAAACTTTTGAAAGTTACATTTAATTGTTTTTTTTTCGCCATAACTCAGCATTTTAATTTAATGTTAAAAAAATTAAATACCATCAAAAGGTTATTTTTTTCCATGGAAAAAGGAAAAACTTTTTCATTTTAATTTGAAATGAAATTTCATGAGAAAAACTGCCACAGGAAATGATTTAATACTTATTACATACCTCATGACAGTAAAAAAAATATGACAAAGTCCCTTTATGGACTTACATAAAAAAATTTTTTGCACTCTTTTTTTCTTGTATTTAACATTTTCATTTTAGTGTCTTGTAAAATTTTTTCTTCTACTTCATCTTATTAGACATTAAAAGACAAACATGTTAAAATACTTGAAACTTTCAATCTTTTCTGTAAATACCCACATACAAATTCATGCTCTCAGTGGGAAATCAGAAGACATTTCATTTTATTTTATAATTCTATTAAATATTCAAGGAAATTACTTGTTTTTATTAAAATATTTATGTGTTACTTTACTTAAATTCAAAAGTTTTCGACTTCTTCACAATTTTCAAGGAGAAAAAACAAAAAAAAATGAAAATTTTTCATATAAACATCATCTGACACTCCAGTAAAATTTTCTTAACAATAATTATTATAAATGAATAAACAAAGGAAACCTAAAATTTCTACAAAACACAACACACATGCAATTATATGTAAATATAAACAACAACAACAAATGTTAAGTTAATTCCTCTGAATAGGAAAAGTAATTTGAAATTCACATAACAAAATTTTACCACATAAGAAATTCTCTTTGATCAACGTATGTGTGAATGTGTGTGTGTGTAAATTTTCTCAGTATCTTCCATTATGTGAACGAATAATATGTAAATTAGCACTAGGAGCTTTTAAATGAAGTCTTATAATAATAATTGTAATAAGAACAAGTGATGGACTACTTTGGAGTGAAATTGCTGATGTTTACAAGCCAAACTACATTTATTAATAATTCTTGTTTTACATTTACGCAGAGATTACTTTAAATGAGAATTTTGTTATGTGAGACCAGAAATACCGCAACAAAATCATTACGAGGAGTGTGATTGCATGCAAGACCCTTAAGAATCTGGTTTGAGTTGTAATGCGGTGATTTGAGGACAAGGATTCAATTAAAAAAGTCAATAAGACATCATAAGGGTTAACCCTTCAACGTTCAGAAATGAAAAAATATAGGAATCAAGCTTTGATGCCTCCCAAAATTCATGGTAGCTCGTCTAAGGGTTAAATTTGGCTCAATATTGACCGTCAATCACTTTATGAAAGAGTCTCATCTGTTACGTGAGTATACTAGCGATGGTCTATGGTCTTTTTCAAATTTCAGAGTTATTCTGAGTAAATTTTAAGTCATGGGCCACATATGTACCATGACCATGACACGTCAAAGAGTTACATACTTTAAAATGAGATATCACCCAAAATATCATTTTCTAAATCAATTTTGAAGCTCATTTCACTCCATTTAAAAATATCACTTGAATCGGATTCAATTTCAAGCATAATTTGTAGAAGGGCGTCTATTTTTGACATCATCCATACATCAATTTGTTATCTCAAACGTAGAATCATAGAATGACGACGATACTGATGATGATGATGATGATGATGCTACGACACCAATACAGACAAAAACATTGACATGTCATTCAGACAAATCTAACATCAATTTAACTTTAAGTGAGTTTTTTTTTAACTCACAAAATATTTTTATCATTTTATGACAGAAATTCAATACAACATTTATCTATTAAATAAATTGCACTTTATTTGTTGAAGTGAAAATAAGTGGAATTAACTCACATTTTCACATACATACAAAAAAAATCATATAAGACATTTTAAGAGAGATTTTGATAAGAGAAAAAAAAGGAAAAAGAAATTACGCGTCATTTTCCATTTAAATGTGAAAAATCATTCCTAATGCCTTCTTTTCCCTTTTTTGTGACTTTCAATGTTTGCATTGTGACTTTTTTTCCTGTGAATTTACTTTTCAAAAAAAAACAGTTTCATTTTAAGCGCAATACGAAAAAACGCACAAAAATTTCAATTCAATGTAAAAGAAAAAGAAAAAAATCGAAAATGATTCTTGTGTAAATTTAACATTGATGGGATTTTGAGCATTTATGGTACATTAAATATTTTGCCATGATTTTCTATTACATTACATTAAATTTTCTTCTCTCATTTTTTTTTTTTTGTCATTTATTGTCACACAAATGTGAGATTGAAATGTCTGATGTATGTGTCATCGTCATATCTGTTAATAGTAATAATAATCATAATGGGACTTAAATGCATGTGTGTGTGAGTTGTCATGTCGACATTTCCTTCTTAACATATATTTTTATCATCATCACACTTCCTTATGATAGGGAACGAAGACGAAGAAGACACTTAACTGTAAAATATTTTTATATAATTTATATTTAAAAAATGTTACGTTTTAATAGAAATTTTTAAATATAAATAAATATTTGAATGAAAAGTCATTTTTTAACAGCTTAAAGTTACATTGAATTGAATTCTACTTCAAAAATAAATTGATTTATGCAAAACATGCATGTAACGCATCGTTTCTCATATCTCTTGAATGGTTTGAATTTGGCATATATCTGTAATTTTTCATGATAAATTGACAGTAATTGCACATTAAATCTTGTATTTGCATCAAAATTAACTTTAATAATCCCTATTTTAGTGGAAATTTATATTGAAGTAACCTATAAATTTTGAGGTTTTATGGAGATTGAATAAATTGATGTCATATATTGAGGCTTATTGACATTATTTTACGTTTCGTTACTGTCGTGATTGATGATTAATTTTTTTTTGGTATGCTGAATAATTTTTATAGGAGAAAAATTTATATATGGGAGGAATTTTACTTGAAATAGCTCTTATGAAGATAATTTCATATTTGATAAAATACTCCTGTTGAAGAGAGTAGAAGAAAAGAGAACAAGAGCAAAAGCTAGACGAAGAGCTAGAGCTAAAGCGAGAGTTAGGGCTAGAGTAAGAGCTAGAGCTAAGAGCTAGAGTAAGAGCTAGATCAAGAGCTAAACTAAGAGCTAGATCAAAAGCAAGAGTAAGAGCTAGAACTAGAGCAAGAGCTAGAGAGCCTATGATAAGATAAGAGACGAGAACATTAATTCTGGGAGACTTTTTCATTAAAACTCCCCCTTTAACTTGCATTGCATGTCAAAATCTTATTAAAAAAATATTTATCTTCAAATTTTTAATTCAAAAACTTTTCATTTTTTTAAAAAAATTTTAATTGAAGCATTTTCATATACGTTTTTAAACAAAATTATAATTTTACATTGGACTCCTCGTAAAATTGCTTTGTTTGTTATGAAAATACAAATAATAATAATTATTTTAAATTTTAGCATAAATAACAATCATAAGCATAATCAACACACAATACAAGACTAATAACTACAAACAACCATGAACAGTCGAGCATATTTTCCCGTATTTTTGTTTTTTTATTTTTATAAAAGTTGCTTATGATGTTAATGATGATGATGTTAAAAAATAAATAAAAAAAACATTTAAAATACAAAATAAAATAATAATAATACGGTGTATAATAGTGTTAAATTTTACAAGTCATACTCAAATGAGACTACAAACATTAAGAGCACAGAACCGCAGTAATAATAACAAAAATAATAATGTTCCTTGTGTGTGTGTTTGTCTGTTTTTGACTCTTATTATTATTATTATTTTATGAGTATTTTGCATAAATAAATACTCTCAACATGTATTTTAAGCTAAACTTTTAATAAGATACTTATTATGATGATGCTGATGAAACAGACATATCTGAAAATTTTAATGCGATTATGATCCATCCATGTAATTGTTTTGTTAAGTAAATTCATAAGATGTTTAGGTTCGAAAAGATTAAAGTAACATAAATTAGGGAAATTTTCATGAAATTTCCCGAAAATGACCTTGAATGTGCTGTGGGCCTTAATAAGACAGTCAAAGGCGATTCTCATGACTTGGTGGGTTTATAAACCGAATTTTTTGACATTTTAAACATTTTTTATCTTCTGGACAGAAATTTCTCGTAAAAATCGTTTAAATGTTAAATTTTTCATTGACTTTTGTAGCTTCATGATTTTCATTGTATGTTTTTCTTCCTGTTTTTCTTGTAAATTCATTTTCAAAACATTTTTTTAAAAACCCGATAATGAAAACACGTGTATCAAATCATTTAAATTTATCATGCAAAATAATACAAGACATAAATCCTTTTTTTTCTACGATCTTCTTACTAAAACATGCACACACACACAATACGATGAACCCCTAAAAAATAATTTGAAAATCCGAATTCATACAGACTTTTATATTATTATTATTAATAATATTTTCCATGTTTCCATTTTTTTTGTATATAATTTAAAAATGTATGAGGAGATATCAGTGAAAAAAAAACCATATTTTAATAATCCACACATTAAACCATTTTATTATTACCATTATTGCGTGTGTTTTACAAGTGAGTAAATATGTTGAGAGTAGCAAAATTCTTTTTTGCATTAATTTCATGCTAAATTTCAACAAAAAATTCGATCTGACTCACATTCATATCAAAAAAATTTTCCATTTCCAGTTAAACGATGGGTTTTATGTGCTTACCGATTAATTTTTATTGCTCTTATTTTTTTTTCTTTCCTTTTACATGTAATTTCACATGTCTTGTCTATATATTTGAATGCGATGTATGTTTAAGAGACGATTATTTTTGGTGTAAATGTATAAGAAAATGTAGCATGAGCTTATATAATAATTATTTTTTTTTTTTTGAAAAGACGATTATTTTATGATTTCACGTACACATGAAAAAATTACACAGCTTAACAAAATAAAATCGATGTGCTTGCTTTGAAAAATCCCGAAACACGTCAAAAAGATTTTTCAATCCTGATTATTTTCCACTTTGAAATTTTAAAATTCACTGATTCGTGTTTGTTTTATGAAATAATGAAATTTGTATGGAAAAGAGCCATTTTCCCTTTAAGTTCAAATTATTACATATCAAAGTTTAAACTTTTCTGAAGTTAATTTTGTTTCAAAGTGTCAAGTAATTAATATCGTTGGAAAGAAGGCAAGAAGAGCTAACAGAAAATATAAATTTTATCATAATAAGCCCGCATAATATTCAATTTATATTAAATATGGTTCAAAAAATACAAAAAAATAAAGTATTTTTCCTTTTTTTTTAATTTTTAGCCTGAACAAGCCCAATATAATTGGGCAAACTATATTAAAATTTACATTTTCTGTTAGCCTTTTCTGCCTTCTTTCCAACGATATAAATTACTTGACACTTTGGAATTAAATTAACTTCAGAAAAGTTTAAACTTTGATATGTAATAATTTCAACTTAAAGGGAAAATGGCTCTTTTCCATACAAATTTCATTATTTCATAAAACAAACACGAATCAGTGAATTTTAAAATTTCAAAGTGGAAAATAATCAGGATTGAAAAATCTTTTTGACGTGTTTCGGGATTTCTCAAAGCAAGCACATCGATTTTATTTTGTTAAGCTGTGTTATTATTAAAACAGGAAGAAATTTTTTTTTTACTTCAATTTTCCTGTCTCGGCGTACATGTTTTTTCTTTTCATTTCATTGTAACTTCAATAATAACGATAAAAGCGCAAATTATAAGTCATAGGCTTTATTGTTCTTCTTGTTGCTGTGCTAAATTTCTTATCAGTCATTGTAATAATTTTTTTTTGTTACATTCTTTATGTGAGCCACTAAAATAGCTAACACACACACATACGAACATAACTCAAGTGAAATAAAAAAAATAATAATGAAGTTGGTTAATGATTATTATAACTTTTATAGTTTAGTTTCAGTTGGAATTAAAGTCATATAGACAGTTTGGCGGATCGTGATGTGAATAAGAAAACTAAAATTTTATTTTGTATGGAAGAAAAGTTTTGCAAGGAACAAACATGAATAGTGATAACTAGTTGACATACTTTTTTTGGTAAGGATATGGCAAAAAAGTATCTGAATGTATTTTTTTACGATCAAAGAAAAAAAAATTAACGGTTATTTCTAACGGTTAAAATTCAAAAATTTGCCCAGAACATTTAATGGTAACTTTAAAGGTAAAAATATCAAAAAATTTGTATCCAAGCCTATTCGATACTGTTTTGAATCAAATCCCAGTTGACAATTGTTAATGAGTGTCAAATGCAAATTCCTCAATCACCTTCCCAGTGCACAATTAACGTCTAGCTTTCAAATTTAACAGTGCTTTTTAAGTATAGAACCAACTTTGACTAACTGAGTCCCTTTTTTCAATTAAATTTAAAGTATTTCATATGCTGGAGTCAGTTAATCTACAAATGTGCACTGGGGCAAAATTTTAAGAATCATATTCACTGAAATTTTGTTTGAAATGTTTATTGGGTCCGAAATTTGTATTGATATGAAACTTTTATGAATGAAATTCGACCTGAGATGGACCCAAGACACGAAAGTTGATGACAACCCCAGTGCACAATCATAAAAACGTTACAATTAGCGATATATATGTCAAAAATATGTGGCAAAATAAAATTTCATCACATTTTTAATGACTGAAGCTACAAATAATTACCATAACTGCACATGTTTTCATATAAAATAAAACCAGACATGCCAGAAAATAATGAAAATGTATTTTTTCTTCCTTTTTTTATTGCATCATGAACTAACATTTAATTGCTTGATAATCCTTTAATAGGAAGGATTTTATTGTAACAGAAGAAAAAAAAATATTTCAATGTACTTCTCTCTCTTATATAAAATAATTATTATTGTAATCATTGTATGATATGATGGTTAACGACCCACAAAGAGAATCGAGCTTTTATATTTTTTTTCTTGAATTATAACATTTACATTCATCATATTGTAGTTATTATGTCTTCAAATGGAATATAAAAAAAAATAAATTTCATTCATATAAGTATTAAGTAAATTACAGTTCTGGAGCAAATATTATGCCATTAACTCTTTTATATGAATTTATATGAAAAGCAAATCATTATTTTCATTTGCAGACATTTGCTTGGCTCAAATTATATAATAATATAAAATCCATTTTTGTGTGTGTGTATGAATTTTTTGATGTATGAACTCTCTTTTAATATAATGCACACATAATTACAAGCATAAAAGCCTGGTTAGAGAAAATTTCTATTTTTTTCTTTGTATTCTCATTGTTAGACTTTCATTATATGTTGAGTGTTGTGTACATTCACTTCACACCTTATTAATTTAGAATAAAGTGAAATAAAATGGGATTCAAGCTTCAAATAAACACACACACACACACTCATACATACAAAGAACAAGAGTGAGCCTCGTTGAATTAGAGTCTAATGTATATAATTTTATTTCATTGTTTCTTTTGTTTTTCAAAAATATAATACAAAATGAAAATATATTATTATTATTATTTCATTGTATGTAAGCAATGTATAAAATGGAGTTTTAGATGTATTTTAATTGCGTATCCTT
This sequence comes from Culicoides sonorensis, assembly GCA_900002565.1. Lineage (NCBI taxonomy): Eukaryota > Metazoa > Arthropoda > Insecta > Diptera > Ceratopogonidae > Culicoides > Culicoides sonorensis. The sequence goes on from LN483380.1 coordinate 663,700, forward strand.
TCATTTTGGTTGTAGTTTGCGTGATTTCAGTGCATTTCATGTCAAGATTTGAAAGAATGTCATTTTTGACACTGGTTTGACGTTTAATTTATCATCAAATTGAATACTATGAGTCAGTTTTCGAAAATTTCGATTGCCATAAGATCATGAAAAGTTTTGAAAAGCTGATGATTGAAGAAAATTTTGAAAAGCTGAAGGTCGAGGAAAGTTTCGAAAATAAAAGTCGAAGAAAGTTTTGAAAAGCTGATGATTGAAGAAAATTTCGAAAAGTTGAAGATCGAGGTAAGTTTCGAAAAGCTGAAGATCGAGGAAAATTTTGAAAAGCTGAAGATCGAGGAAAGTTTCGAAAAGCTGAAGGTCGAAGACAATTTTAAAAAGCTGAAGATCGAGAAAAATTTTGAAAAGCTGAAGATCGAGGAAAGTTTCGAAAAGCTGAAGGTCGAAGACAATTTTAAAAAGCTGAAGATCGAAGAAACTTTCAAAAAGCTGATGGTCGAAGAAAGTTTCGAAAAGCTGATGGTCGAAGAAAGTTTCGAAAAGCTGAAGATCGAGGAAAGTTTCGAAAAGCTGAAGATCGAGTAAAGTTTCGAAAAGCTGAAGATCGAGTAAAGTTTCGAAAAGCTGATGATCGAAGAAAGTTTCGAAAAGCTGAATATCGAGAACAGTTTCGAAAAGCTGAAGGTCGAGGAAAGTTTCGAAAAGGTGTAAATCGAGTAAAGCTTCGAAAATCTGTGGATCGAGGAAAGTTTCAAAAAGCTGAAGATCGAGAACAGTTTCGAAAAGCTGTAAATCGAGTAAAGCTTCGAAAATCTGTGGATCGAGGAAAGTTTCGAAAAGCTGAAAATCGAGAACAGTTTCGAAAAGCTGTAAATCGAGTAAAGCTTCGAAAATCTGTGGATCGAGTAAAGTTTCGAAAACTCAAGATCAAGGAAAGTTTCGAAAAGCTGAAGGTCGAGTAAGTTTTCAAAAGCTGATGGTTGAGTTAAATTTTGATCAAAATAATAAAACCACTTTTAGCCATCATCCTAAATTTACCTTTTCCATTTCAAAAAAATTTCGAACTCAACGTCTAAAGGCAACTATAAAATATAAAATGAATTAAAACCATTTATTTTATTTTATTTTACATTTCAGCTATGAACTCATTTCAATTCACCATGCTTTTGTTAAATTTTTGTTTATTTCGCACCCACTTTTGTTAATGGATTTCATTATAATTTACTTTTGAAGCAAATAAAATTTAACAAAAGGAAACAGTGTGTGTGTGTTTGCATTGCAACCGTGAGAAATATACAAATTTTTCAGCATTAGTTGTATTGTTTTTTTTTTGTCTTCCTATTTACATTTAACGCAACGGGGTTTGATACTATTTTGTATTCCATTCATCAAATTCATCAACATTGTAATTATAATTCTATGCGTCAATTTTCTCATTGTATCATTTAAATTTAATATCAAAATGAAAACTATTCGTTTTTACTTTAAATAAAATTTCACGTAAAGCTAAGAAAAAAATATTCAAGAAAAAATGAAATTGAGTGTAATGAAAAATTGGAATCAGGACTCACAATAAACAAAACGAAATTAAAACACATAAATAACATTTATTTGAAAATGAAATATAAATTTTGTATATTGTGGGCCATTTTCCACGCTCGCATGATTTGCAATACAAATTTAAGACTATAATAAGAAAATAAATAAAAGAAAAATTATTATTTCAAGTTTCTTAGAAGCAGAATAAGGAAAAATAATTTTACAATGTACTATAAAAATAATAAAAAAACAAAAGTCATGGTGTTTTGATTTTATGGCTTAATTTTCTGCGATATTAACTAATGTTTAATTTTTCATTTATTTTATTTTATTTTTTTGTGTTGTTTGTATACATTGAGCGCATCAAAGTATATTAAAAGCAATAAATTTTCTATAAAATGAGAGCATGAGATGAATTTTTAAGTGTAAGCGTCTATAAAATGATTAATTAGGAAAATTTTATTGGAGTATTTTCCTCAAATTATTATTTTTGCAAATCAAGGAAAATCGTTAAAGGTCTCTCAATCACAAGAGTCTTGAAAAATTTTATTCACAGAACTCTGCAAAAAATTCAGTATAATACTCGTCAATAGATGAGCGTCTCATTTCAAAGATCTTCATTTATTGTAGTTAAATTATCACAATCTATCATGAAAATCAATTTCTATTTCTAAATATCTACAAAAATGTATTAAATCCTAGTATAAATTTCACACAATCTACATTATTAAAGTGATTTCTTCATTTTCTTCCCTTTTAATGTACTATTTGATTGAAGTTTGCATGCTCTGTTAAAACGTAAAGCCGGAAGCAATAAACTCAATATAGATTAGAGCTGCTTGTGAACATTTTCCTTTATTTCTATTTTCCTAACATTTCTTTTTTTTCTATTTTGCTTGTGCTTCCTCTGTCTTGTATGTACTTTAAGTATATCCTTACTTTATTTTAAGTAGAATTAAAACATTGCAATGAATAGTGTTTGAAATAAAATATTTTCAGTACCTTTATATACAAAAAAAAAAGAAATTAAATAGAAGAAGCCAGAATTTGGTCTTTTTCTCTTGCTTGAATGTAAACATATAACACAGAGAGAAAAAGCCTTTTTAATATACGTGACACGTACTTTTGCCATTAACTCCCTTCTATTTTATGTCTTGTATTCTTGTATTTATTTGTATTGAGTTATCGAAGAAGTTCAGCAAAATATTGGTCCAATTAAAACCATTTTATGTGTGTGTGTGTGTGTGTGTGTGTCAGTACACAGAGAAAATATAATAGTAGAAAAGTATGATCGAACTCTTAGATATGAGAAAATGATGAAGTATATTGAATATTAAAGACAATTTTCGTTTTGTCTTCATATGTTTTTTTTTAATTTTGTTATTTAAGAAGGATTTTGTTGAATTTTGCGGAAGGCAGAATATGCAATAAGTAAATGCAATGAATGTCCTGTGTTTCATATATTTCAATTATTTTCATAGAATTTATCATTTGACAAGGACTGTGATGTGGAAAATTTCTTCAATTTCGATTTAATGAAATGCTTTGAATGAAATGAATAAACAAAGAAAATGTCATTAACCACCCTTGGTCTTTTTACTGTCTGAGCCTACTTTAGTATGATTGAAAATCATTTGAAACATATTTTGTGTCCTAGTTTTCATTTTAATACTCCTAAATTTAGAATTATTTGACACAATGTTTATAGTTCCATATTTTACGGTAACTTTCTTATTCTTAGTTCAATGTTATTTGATATGCATCTGTTTTGAAATGAATTTTCAAGGAAATTGCATTTTAATTTGGTGAAGAATATTCATTGTGTTTTGTTATTGTGATAAGAAAAGTAAGGAAATTGTCTTGTTCTTGGATGAAAGCTTGAGAGTAAATATTTAGAAAGTAGTTCAAATTTCATTTTCTTGAGAGTTTTGCCGTACTTGACGAGAGATCTAAGAAATTGTAAGGTTCCTCAAAGAAAGTTTTGTGACCTCAACATTCGTGAGGTTCCTCAAAAAAAGTTTTATGACCTCAACATTCGTGAGGTTCTTCAAAGAAAATTTTTTGACCTCAAATTTCGTGAGGTTCCTCAAAGAAAGTTTTATGACCTCAACATTTGTGAGGTTCCTCAAAAAAAAACTTTTATGACCTCAACATTTGTAAGGTTCCTGATGATAGTTGGCCATCATTGAAACCTGTAAAAATTCAAACAATTTTATCCCAATATCAAAAATTTTTATCAAAAAATACACAATGAATGTAATTTTCCTCATATTATTATTAAACAAAAAATTTAAATCGAAATTTTCAACACAATTTTTGAACAAAAGACTTCACACATAGTTTTCTTCCTATATTTTTGATCAAACATGTGTTAAAGAAAAAACAATTAAATTTTGTTATTTGAAAAGTCAATTTCTTACCTGCTACTTAAATTTTACTTTAATACTCTTTTCAATTGCTCATATATGAATTCACATTGAAAATTTGAAACAATATTTTCACATCTACATTTTATTAAATTGTGTAGGATGTTTTAGAAAAGTTTTAAATTTCATCGTTTCAATTAAAGTTTTATGTAAGATATCGTACGATCAAAATTTTTCGGGTGAAACTTTTCATTAAATTTATCGTTTTCTTCTTTTTAATTGAATGTGTGTTTGTGTGTCAAATGTCGTGGGTATGCGTGTCTCAAAAGTTTTTTGTCACTAAAGTTAATTTGATATGCGAAAATCCATGGTTTTAATCCCTTTAATCGTAATTTTAATTGAAATTTATTTATTTTTGGCTCGTAAATCTATTACGATCCCTTGTGTGTTTGGATACGATTAACGTGATTTTTTTTGATTTGAAAATGTATTGAAAGGATAAAAAATTAATTTTAATACTGATTTTTAGTTATAATTTCCATCGTTACTAATACAAATCCTTTTTTTTCTATTTAATTTAATTTCAGGTAAGCATCAATAATTTTTGTGATTAAATGATCTGAATTTGTATGAAGGATATTCTAAGAAGGAAAACGGTAGGAATCAGAAATGATAAAAAAAATAAATTAATTTTAATCACTCTTGAAAGTAAAGTACGGTTAAATTTCAAAAGATGTTACGAGAAATGTTATGATTTTTTTTTCTTTTTAAAAACGTGGATATTTCAAAAAGGATTATGATGAAAAAGATTAGATTTGATTGAAATGAATTTTAAACGCTCGAAACCAGACGCTTCCATTATCAAATTTAAAAATTACAAAATACCAGGCGTTTCCATTATAAAAATTTAAAAAATTACAAAATACCAGGCGTTTCCATTATGAAAAGTCACAATAATTTTAATTTCAATGTTTACACGGATCATCAGTCAATTTCTTTCATTTCAAAGAAAAAAAACTTGACTGAATAAACACAATCCTTAACTAACTTTATAAATCCTTATTACCTGGAACGAACTCTTTTCTTATATAAATATTCTTTTTATTTCTCATTATAATTTATTTATTTATCTTTTTGCCTCATTTCAAATGAACACGGTGCACACACGTTCATATTTCAAATTACTTTATAATCAAAACACGTCTCACCAATATACATCTAAATGTCAGTTCTTATTACATTTCAAGGATATAGATTATGAATGTATTTTGTTTTTTTTTTCTCTTCTTTGTTGTGTTATGTTTACATATGTAACGAAATTTGTGGATGAAGCGCGCAACCAGTAACTGCCTTATTTTTTTTATGCATGTATTCGATAAACACGATTCCAGGGAAAAAAGACAATAATAGTAATAATAAAAATAATAACAATAAATACACATTCATATCACCATTTATATTACTTACTCATTTTACGTATCGATACATGGCAATGTAACAAAATATGTAAAATAAAATGATAGTCGTAGAGCTTTGTAAAAAAACGTCACGCCGAGACATGTTCAAATAAAAAGGATGTATATATGTAACCTGTAAACCTCTAAGAGAGAAAATTTAACAAAACAGGAGTCATAAAGCCAAATGAAATGAAGCGATGAATTTAAACAACGTTGTTATACAATTTTTTTGCATCTTCTTTTTCCTTTCATTTTGAATCCATATTTACGGGAAATTTTTCTACACACATGTCCTATTTATTTAGAGCCCTATTTGCATCATAAAAAAACAAAACAACCTCGCTCAACGAAAAAATGACAACTACACAGTATGGTATCAAGCAAGCCTTGGAACAATATAATTGTTTATTTATGGTACATTTTCAAATTGACCATATATTTATGGCCCATATTTTTTCAAGCCATATATTTATGGCCCATATTTTTTCCATACATATATTTATGGCCCATATTTTCCCCATACATATATTTATGGTCCGTATTTTTTCCATATGGCACATAATTTTATCCATATATGAAAAAAATCGCAAGAAGTTTTCCAAAAAAGTAGTGTTCTCAATATGCTACATGTAAAAAACCATGCATGTATATGTTAACATGCATGTCGACATGGGAAATTAAATGCATTTTTATATAATTTCTTCAAAGTTTTTCATACAGAAATGCGGAGCTGCGAAGCAGCGGAGCATTTGTAATCAGAATGATTTTTTATCTCTCTATGCTTTTCATACAGAAATGCGGAGCTGCGAAGCAGCGGAGCATTTAACATCAAATTTTTTTTTATCTCTCTATCCTTTATACCTAAATGCGGAGCTGCGAAGCAGCGGAGCATTTGACATCAAAATGTTTTAAGTTTAATGAAATATTTTTTTTTATATCTTGCAATTTTTTTATACCTGAATTGATATCAGAATATTTGAAGATATAAAAGCATAGAGAGATAAAAAAACATTCTGATTACTAATGCTCCGCTAGTTTATTAATATCTTAATTTTTTAATTTTTATTCATAAGATATTTATAGCAAATTAATAATATGATTTTATTTGAAAATAAAACCATACATTCTCAAATTGGCCATATATTTATGGCCCATATTTTTTCCATACATATATTTATTTATGGCAATATATTGCAATATATTGTATTGCCCATTATATTGTTCCAAGCCTTGGTATCAAGTATAATAATATAAGTGATATAACGACTATGAAATGATGATGATGATGATAAAGACGTAGCTAGCTTTGTATGCAATCGAGATATTTTTCATATATATAGAAATAAATGGGAAATTAGGATCTATGAAATGGTATCTTTAAAGGAATATGTTTTAGTTTTTTTTTATTTTTCGTAGAAATTTGCCTTATCTGTCTGTATGCTTTTTTTGTTGTGTTTGGTTATATTGATAATAATTTTGGTTAAATGGGAGGTTCATATGAATATTTAACGATCATCTGTACTGTCAAAGTAAGGGAATCGAAGGTTTACACCATAAATCTGCTGACTAGGTTTTTAAATTTGTTTAGAAGACTTTTAGACGTTTTAAGATGCTTCCTGGGCTTTGAAATCCGTTTTAGATGTTATAAAATACGTCCTGAGCTTCAAAAACCTTTTTGACTACTTTAAAACGTTATAAAATGCTTCCTGAGGTTTAAAAACCTCTTTGACTACTTTAAGACGTTATAAAATACTTCCTGAGCTTCAAAAACCTTTTTAACTACTTTAAGACGTTATAAAATACTTCCTGAGCTTCAAAAACCTTTTTTACTACTTTAAGACGTTATAAAATACTTCCTGAGCTTCAAAAACCTTTTCGACTAGTTTAAGACGTTATAAAATACTTCCTGAGCTTTAAAATCCTTTTAGACTAGTATAAGACGTTATAAAATACTTCCTGAGCTTCAAAATCCTTTTTAAACTAGTATAAGACGATATAAAATACTTCCTGAGCTTCAAAATCTTTTTCGACTAGTTCTAGACGTTACAAAATGCTTCCTGGGATTCAAATTCTTGTAACCGACCTAACATTCAATAGCAAATCGAAAATTCTTCTTACATCCTTTTAAATTCAGTTCATTGATGGAAAAAACCCAAAATTATTCCAGACAACATACCTCTTCTTAAAAAAAATGTCATTATGGATTATTTGAAATAAATGCGATGTTACATCCATTGAATTCATATTATTGCCAATGAGGTGTATCATTTCTAGTCCAGTTGTTATCGTGGCTTGGAATTTTTCCTTTTCTCATTTCATTGAATCAAAATTTTGTTTTCTGTTTTTATTTTCCTTCAATGGACAATTATTTTTAATCCTATTAGAAGTCATGTGGCTTGAAGGCATTTAATGAAAGATTTCTAATTCAAAACAAAAATTGGAAAAATATTTCGTTGAATCTTCATGGATAGGCAATTAACAATGAATCTTAAATTTGCGTGGGCATTAGAATTGAAATCAACAAACAATGTCAATTCAGAATGACGCACTGTCTTCAATTGAAATCAATCGCTTTCAATTATTGTCTCGAATATTCACCTCCTACTTGAATAAAAATTAAAATAGGAAAGAGAAACTTTAAAGCCTTGTATAAAATAATAAAATAACATAAAAATACAACCAATAACATTTTATTATAAAACAGTTCAATATCCGACCATAAATGTTTCAAGAAAAATATTTATAAAACTTTATTATATGTATTTATATTCTTTTTAAAGATTTCCGGTTTTACTTTTGCACATAGTTTAAGTGCAGTGTTTCTTTTTGTCATGATTTCATTCCATGCATTATTCTGATAAAATGCAACACATATATAAACATGTACATGAGCACACACACACACACAGAAACACAGCAGAGATTGAGAATGAACAATGCAAAGAAAAATTTAATACTTACACAGAAGATAGTCGTTTGTCTATAAGAAAATGGGGAAAAAATCCATTTATAAAATAACAATAATAAATGAAAACTAGTTTGCTTTGGTTTTATGGAAGAAAATAACACGCGGTTGATAGTACGGAGAGGTACGAGTCAATGAGACGATTGAATTTTAAAAAAAATAAAAGAAGTATGAAATAGTATAAAAAAAGTTGAAAAATTATTGCGGATACCATAAGTAGCAAAATGGCAGTATTATTATTATTATTTTTTTTTATTTTGTGTGTGTGTGTACGTATCTGTACATTAAAAAATAAGTGTATATGTATTATATTTCTTGCATTTTTTATTTTTAAATAAAAAAAAAGGAAACAGACAAACAGACGTCAAATGCTTGAATGACTCACATCGTATACAAGACTACTTATTTTAAAGGAAAATTGTACTTATTACCGTATTTAATGCTACGTTTTTTTTACATTTCATTTCATTTCATTAGTATTATTGTAGTATAATATAAAAGATTTTTCTTTTTAGCACATCTTCCTTCCTCATAGTTTTCAAGTCTGTATTTTAAATTTCTAAGAAAATTTGCTATCCAATGTAAAGCAAGTTGGAAAAAAATTAAATCAAATAATAATGATAATAATAATAATAATAAACGTTAGTTGGCTTTAAGACTTGATTCAATTGAATTCAAAAAAAAAAATAATAGGAATAAGGAAATTCATTTAATGGAGATGTCTTAAGCTTTGAGCTCCTGAAATTTCCTGAATATTAACTTATTTTGCTTTGTATGAGAAAGCTCTCGAGCTTATGAAATGAATACGGTGTATGTTCAATTCAAATAGGAATCGTAGTGGAGCCTGGTAGCTCCCTTCAGTACTCTGAGGTATCTGATTTGAATTGATATGGTATTTTGAAGGTTCGAATTTCAATTTCGTGTTAGTATATCGATCAGTATCTCCAAATTTGATTATGAAGCCTTAATCAGTACGCAAAGTTTATGAAGCTTTCATTCGTTTGAATACTCACCTGATGACTGAAGACAGTTTTCGATTGAATACTCACCTGATTACTGATGACAGTTTTCCTGGTTTCCAATAAAGTAAAAAAAGAAATTGAAGCCATAAAAATTAATTACAATTCCATTTACAATTAAAAGTAATTTTTTTGCTCTAATTCATTTTCTTTTTCTCCATTTTATTTTTTCAAATTCCTCATAATTTTAATTTTAAATATCTACCTCAAACTTTGTCGTTTATCTTCTTTATACTTTTTCTTTTCCATATTTTTTTTTCTCTGATTATTAATTTTTTTCCTATCAAAATAAAAAAAAAAAATATTCATTTTACTCACCATCTCGAGCCACCACGATCCACGCTATTGACGACAACGACAACAACAAGGACAACTAGTTAACAAAACTTTTTCTACCTTTTTTAATTTTTTTTCCTTCTTAATGTCATTTACTAAGTCAAATATATGTAAAAATATGCACTCTTCGTATAAAATTGTCCTACAGTACAATTAACAACTTTCTAGCATTTTTATTTGAATTTAAATTATGCAAAAAAAAAGTTAAACTACTATCGTGCACTTTGGCACTATTCTGAGCTTTACTGCTGGATTTTTGTGGTTTGATGGTAAATGTAAAACTTTTTCGTATTTTTTTTGCTTCTGTTCCTTTTCATTGAAATGATGTAGCTGTGATAGTACAAGGAATTGAAAAAAAGTTGAATCGGCATCATCATTAAATTTGTATTCAAATTGTAGGTACATCATGTAATTTTATTTTATTTTATTAACAATTTTTACTGCATGATTGTGTACCTGACGCGTTTTACTTTTAAATGAAAAGCAAAACAAAAGAAAATTTCATTTTTATTGCATTTCAATAATAATGAAAAAAAAAGAAGGGACACGGAATTTATTTGCAAAAGTTGTTTATTATCATTATTAAAATTAAATTTTTACGCAGTTTTATGATTTTTTTTTATTAAATACTTTTTATCACTTTGATTGGAATCCATTTCAATGTCTATTTTTATCATAAAATGTATTCAATCAATTGACATAAATTTCGTTTTTTATCGAAATTTTACATTTATTGTTAATGAAATACTTTTATACCCAGGGTTCCATTGTAAAATTTTCATATCAATGAAAAATTTTTATTTTTCGTTTCATTGTATTACAATATTCCGATTTTTATTAAATTTTTTTGTCTGGATTCCATTGTCCAGTCATTATTTAGCACAGTTTTACTTTATTTAACGATTTTTTTTCCTATTCAACCCGTTAAATTGACTAAAAGTAAACCATTGTTTCGATATTCATTTAAATGGCATAAAATGCAATTACTGTACTGCGAAATTTTTTTCTATTCAAAATTTTTTTATGACGATGATGATGATGATAATGAACAATGAATTCGATCAATATGTAACTAAATTAATTATTTTAACCTAGTTTTAAAAGAAAAGTTTATGAATTTTATCAATTTTTTATGTAAAATAAGGAATTTTTGGATAATGGATTTTTTTTAATGAAAAAAGTCATTCAATTGTTGAATTGTGGTAGATTTTGGTCTAAAAATGATTCATTTTGGTCATATTTGGTCTAAATGAATTGAAAGTTGGCATGATTTTCAAATTGTGCCAGTCCAAAATCGAAGACCGCCTAATTTTGATATTTTTTGATAGGAATTGGTAAAAATAATCTTTAAAATTTTCGATTCACAAGAAAGAATGACCAAATTGTACCAAAATTTGACCATAACCTGAGAAAAAATGACCAAATAGTCAAGAAAATGACCAAAAATGGTTTTTAGACATCTCAAACCTCAATTTAACTGAAAAACCTCAAAATTTCATGTTTGACCAATCAAAAATCATCCTGAATTCAAATTTTACCATGTTTTTGTACCTATCAAATTCAAAGTAGCTCAAATTTAACTGAAATTTGGTATGTGAATTGAATTGAATACAGAAAAAACCACAATTCAACACAAAAAAATCGTTTTAATTTTTTTATTACAACATTTAATGTAACATTTTTTTGTTCCATCATTTAGAATTCATATTTATCCAATTTTTTATTACAATAAAAAAATGCATTTAAATGGAAATAAAAAAAGTTAAAATAAAATATTTACAAAAATTCATAATAAATTTGCCAGAAATTGATGGATTTAATTGAATTTTCAATCAAAATGAATGGTAAATAGGCCATTTTTTTGCCTTTTATAATGCAAATCCTTTTATTGTATATAATTTTTGACATTTTTTTTTTATTTTTACAAAAAAAAAGAATATTTTTAGCATTTTACATCCATTACACGTGCGGATACTTAATTTTTGTTTTTTTTTTGTTTGCATATTAAAAGGATAAAAAAAAATCGGGTGAAATTATAATAAAAAATATAAAAATAAAAAATCATGCATAAAAAGATAAAAATTATCCATGAAAGTAGGTTCATTATTATACAAAAAGTTCCGTTTAAATTTTTTATTTAATATTTTAAATGACTAAACCGCGATGAATATTAAATAAAATAAAAAAAAGTTACGAAAAAACTAGAACAATCTTTAAAAAAAAACTTTTTTTTTTATTTTATATTTTTCTCACAATTTCTGGGACACACAAAAACAATTTTTAAAGTAAAATAAAAAAAAATTGTAAAAAAAAACAAAATAAAATCAGTTGAATAGAAAAACTAACATTACAATAATAATAAAAAATAAGACAAAAGGAAAAAAACAACAATATTTAGTCATTTACTTTGATAGTGAATTGTCATTGAAACAAAACAAAAAAAAAGACGAAAAAAACCCATTATTTAGTTTAGTCGTGTGATGACAAGTTTAATATAAACGATAGGGCAATATCAAGTGAGTGAATCGCTAAATGGAATTGAAAGGAGAAAAAAATTGGGAAATTTTGGCATTGAATGGATTTTGGAAAGTGCATTTACATGAAACTGAGCTCAATACATCCATAGGTGGCGCTTTTCAAAAAAATTGTCCAATAGATGGCGCTATTTGAAGGCGGAAAGTGATGGTGAGTAAGTTTTTCTTCCGAATCTTCATGTGAACTTCTTAAGGGCCTGGAACATGTTGAAATATTGCCCTTTGATCGAATGCACCTTGAAAAGCGACACCTAGGTCCAAATTTTGAATTTTCATGACTATTCGAAAGATTTTAACGGTTTTTTGATCATTATTGAATTGAAAAGTGACTCAAAGTACATTTTGCCAAAAATCTGTTTAAATTCCTTGTTTAAATTTCATCAAAAGAATTTTCTGTAGAAGTAAAAAAAACGTCCTTTGATTCACAGACAGACAAATGACCGAACTGGTCTCAAAAGAACACATTTCATTGAAATTTCCTTGCAAAACTAAATACAAAAAAAAAAGATTGAACATAAAATTTGCCATCAAAAAAAAATGTTTTAATCTTGAATACATCTAATTGCTATTCAAATAATGTAATTTAATTTTGTCAACATTCTAAATTAGCTTTTTCTACGTTGTCGTGTAATTGTGTGTGTCTGTGTGTGTGTATGTAAGAAAGTTGTTTTTCTTATTATTGATATTTTTTCCTTCTTTAACATTGATATTGAAATCAGGAGACGACAATTTATTCAGTTTATTTATTCAAATTAAAATGAAAAAAAAAACATAAAATGAAAATAAAAGAAGAGGATGGAAAACAAAGGAAAAAGATTTATAATTGAGCTGTTTTTCTGCATTTAAGTATTTTCATCGCCTCATTTGTTTTAATTTTATGTCTTTTTTCCATTGAAAACGGTTTGAATTGTTAAGGAAAGTAAATTGACATGAATTTCATTGTAAATTTCCGTTAAAAAAGGGTTAAATTTAAAATTTACTCCTAAAGGTATGCAATTAACACGCTTTTCCTTACAAAAAGTGTTTAAAGTCAAAAATTTCGAGCACCATAAAACTTTTTTTCCCAATCCAATCCAATTCGATTTCAGTTAAAATAAAATGAGATAAGAACCTAACTAAAATAATGTCAATTCAGGCTTAAATTTCCATGAAAAATCTAAGCTACGATTCGTTTTCCATTGATACAAAACAAAACCCAATGTCACGTCATACTTAATTGGTTTACGTGAGAATTGTTAATGTGATGCTTTGTTTTGTACTGCCTTGTAGTTTATTTTCATTTTATCATTACATTTCCTATACAATTTAGACAACGTCACAGTGGGACGGAATTTGGAAGCTTTGGAAGCAATGTCAAAATGTGATTTTAATCGAAATTGGCCCTTAAATTTGGATTTCAATTGAAATTTGGAGAATTTTCATAGATTTCACACCTTTTTTGGAATTCCGAACTGAAATTCAAAAAAAAAAATAAATGAAAAGTAATTTTTGATCACATTACATTGAATTTCATGCCACTGTGTCTCATGTATGCAAAAAAAATCTCAAGTATTATTTTATTTCGTTTCATTTCATTTCATTTTGGGTTAACTTTGCTTATCGTCACTCGAACTGAAAATGTTCAACAATTAGATTACTTTTTGTAATGATGTGTCAAAATAAAATAAAAGAAATCCTGGGAAAGGAAACAACCAGAACGCCCAATCACTATAATTGTGTATCAATTTTCTCGCCTTCTTTTCATTTTCTCTCTGTATTTCAATTTTTTTTTCATTCTTTGCCTTTAACATTTATTTCATAAATTTGCATATTTTCTCTCATTTTTTTTCATCATCCCAATCAATATCGATACTTTTGTTATAAATTTTCGTTTTATCATTGTATTTGCTGTATCTGTAGAATAAAAGATGAAGGCAAATTCAGATGATGATGAGCCGACATTAAGTGAAATCAATATTAAATTGGTATGAAATGATATTATAATCAATTTTTCTGTGTTTGTTTCGATACACGATGAAATGAAAAAAGGACTCTGATTTTACTCTTGAATGAATTGAAATTGACTTTTTCTTGTTATAAAAATAGATCGGAGAAGGAAATTTGATTGAGTTGATCTCATTTTCAGGGGACTTTGAGTCACTTTGAAATGAAAGTCATTTAACCTGTGATGGAATACAATTTACGATGAAGCACTCACTTAAAAAAGATCATTAAAGGATGACTCCATTAAAATGATTTAATATGCAAAGCCATGTTCAATGTTCATAAACTTTTTCTACCTCCATTAAAAAAAAAATATTCTCCTGATATTTTCATCATCATCATCATCATAAAATTATTTGTTAAAATCTCGCGTATTTTCTATTTAAATCTAAATCATTTTCATCATTATTGTTTTTTTTCAGTGTTTTTTTTTATGTGCCTCTTCTTATTCACAGAGCAAAAAAATAAAAATGAATATGACCACAGTTGAATTTTAAATAAATTACCAGCATCGCGTATCGTCGACGTTGCCACAACTTTCAACATCAAAATATATATCGTTTAGAAAAAAAAACCATCATCTATGTATTTTGATGGCATTCCAATAATTCAAATATTTTGGTATCACAATTTATGTGTACTTTGAACAAAAACCCTTTTTATATGAGAGAGGGTAAAAACTAAAATATGGCTAAAACAGTGCACACGGTTCATCGATAACATGATGAATAAATGACTTAATTATGGATTTATTGATGCACTTCAACCGAATGCTCTCCATTTACTCTCATGAGTAATGAGTTGATTTTTTTTTTGTATAGTAACCAGATGTTACAAAAAATTCTTCGATTTTCATTGACTTGCAAACCAAAAATTCACCAAAATTGAGTTGAACTGAAATTCACAGTCAAAACTCAATTTAATTAGATTTCATTATCGGATTTTCTCTTTTTTTTCATTGAATTTCAATTCATTGCATTCCATTTTCATAACAACATCAAAGAACAGATTATGATGCAATTTCATACCGTGTACAAGCGTGAAAAAATATTTTTAGGGATGACTGCTGCATTTAAATCAATATATCATGCGAGCACACTAAATCAAAAGAATAATTAACCTAATTTCAATTGAATTTTGTGTTTCCCTTCACTTTAATTTTTTTTGTTTAAGGATGAAATTAAATTTTTCATGTATACAATGAGAGAGAGAGAGGAGAAAAAACGGTTAAATGTGTGTGGCTGCAAATAAAAATATTAAATGAAGTGAATGAAGTGATGAAATGAAATTTCAGTGAAAAAAGGTCATAATCGGATATGAAATTACTTGAATATGACATTTAACGGGTTAAAATGAGATTTTTAATTTGCCTTGAAAATTTTGATTTAAATAAATTACCGTTAAAAAACGGTTAAAATTCAAATTTTTGAATGGATCCGTGTTTAATTTCAATTCAAGTTCCTTCAAGATGTAATAAAAAAATTACCATGATGATGATGAAGATCAACTTCTCATTTTTCGGACAATATTCTTTTATTATTTTATGTGATATATTCAGTTTTTCATACATAATCATATTTATTTATGACAGTACGTGTGCATTTTGTGTGAAACACGAAAAATGCTCAATTACTATCAAAGTCTGTCATGTGACATGTACAAGAGGAAATAAAATATAAAAAAAAATAATAATGTTCTGTGTGTTATGAATTCAATTACACATATTTGAGCAGTTTTTTTTTTTATTATGAAGCAACAACATAAAATTATTAAATGTAGTAAAAAAAATATACAAGCTTAACAAGCGCAATAAATGTGGTATGCCATTTTATGGTGTATTTTTTGGTGTTTTACACACACACACACACACACACACACACAATACTTTGTGATTTTATTTTTATGTTTTGTTTGTGTTTTTGTAAGTGATTTTATATGGAAATGACATTTAATGTGAGAGATTTTTGATTGATTTAAGAAAATTGATTTCAAAAATTGGTATTAGGTCATCAAAAAGACACTATCGGAGAAAAAAAAGTGTACAGAACCCCAAAATAACAATTTTTTAAGATTTTCTTAACCTTAAACACACTGTCGGACAAAAATAACTGTCCAGAATCTTAAAATGCCAATTTCTTGAAATTTTCTTAACTTAAAGACATCGTCGAACAAAAATAGCTGTCCAGAGCCTCAGGGTTACCATTTTTCAAGATTTCCTTATTCTTAAAGGCATCGTCAGACAAAAATAGCTGTCCAGAGCCTCAGGGTGACAATTTTTCAAGATTTCCTTATTCTTAAAGACATCGTCGGACAGAAAAAAGTGTACAGAGCCTCAGGGTCACCATTTTTCAAGATTTCCCTATTCTTAAAGATATCATTGGACAAAAATAGCTGTCGAGAGCCTCAGGGTCACCATTTTTCAAGATTTCCTTATTCTTAAAGACATTGTCAGACAAAAAAAAGTGTCCAGTTCGGGTTCTGTACACTTTTTTGACAATTTTTCTTTTAAATTTATTACATTCAATCAAAAATGTCTACTTTCCTTATTTTATCTCTTAATCCAGACATACCTACAAAAAATTCAGATAAATATAAAATGAAAATAAATTAAATTACTTAAAGTTTAAAAAAAAATATTTAAATAAGAAAATACCACAAGAAAAGTGAAATAAGTAAGTGAATGAAATGAAAACTCAAATTCCAAAAAAAAAAGTAGGACAAGACACAATAAATGATGAAAAGTAATTTAATTTATTCCCTCTGAATTGTATTGTCTTTAATCAACTTCATTCATTTTATTTTAAATGCCAAATAGCAGTGCCATTTCTCACGGTTCTTTTAATTTTTCTGTGTGTCATGTACCATTGAAAGTCGGAGAGAAAAAAGTAAAAAATTACAGATCAAGACAGACATTAAAGGAATCATTCCAATTTTTTTCATTCATTCTAATACTGAAAAATGTAAATTATTTATTTTACATGGAATGTGGCATTTCCTGTTCTTATCTAGCACAATACAGTGGTTTTTTTTTGTCTATGTTATCATTGAAATTTATCGGATTAAAGTTAAAAGAAAAAAATGTAAAATACAAGGAGAGAAAGAGAGAGATCACTTTCCACAAGATTTGTATCAATTTGAATAATTTCCGGATAGAATTTGGATTTTAAATTGAAAAAATCACCTTTTCAAATTCAAACTGTGTGAGTGCTTGAAACCGTCATTTTAAATGAATTCCTTTCGACTCTCTTACATGAAATTTACTTCCTTTTAAAATTTAAATTCAATGTGGATTTTTTTCTTTTAACTGTAATCTCCTTAGACAGGTAAAAACCAAGCAGAACAAAACGGAAATTGGTTTAATTTCTTATCTTGCATAAACAATGCAACACCACAATCCATGTCCCATCCCATTTAAACGAAGAGAGAAATTTCCATTTTTTTCACATTATTAGGTGAATATAAATCTCGATGAAAATATGGGATTTCTCATATTTAATCTTAAACTTATACAATTTTTTTTTATTATTATTTATAACATTTAAGGAGGCATTTTTTTTATTATTGAATTGAATTTCACATTTAATTTATTGGCAATTTTATGTGTTGTGTGCGATTATCACTTCATATTGTGCTGGTTTTGAGGTGAAATACAAATCAAGTTCAATTTAGAGTATAAAAAAGTAAGAAAATAATAGAACAGGGAATGTTTGTGTGTTTTTTTGCACCATTTTGTACACATTTAAGCAATAAAATTCATAATAAAGACATAAATATGCATAGAACGGTAGTTTTTCTTACTTTACATATTTTTTATGGGTTTTTATATCTTTTTTTTTCTTACATTAACCCTCCGTTCAGCGATAATTTTTTACCCTTACTTTCAGCGACGGGGTCTGGCCAGGCCCCTAACTATTTTAAGTAAAAAAATCATGTTTTTGTTAGTTTTAAACAAAAGTCACCTTAAGAAAAGTTGTAGAGAATATTTTAAGCTACAACTTTGCTGAACTAACTAAGTTTACATTTGTTGTATTAAGATCTCAAAAATTGCAAAAACGTAATTTCGTTCTAATTTTTCGGTACAAAAGTGACAAAAAATCAATTTTCGTAAGTTTTCGGTTAAAATGACTTGAAGCAAAGTTATAGAGAATATTTCAAGCTACAACTTTGCTGAACTGACCAAGTCAATATTTCATATATTTAGAGCCCAAAAATGGCATAATACGCAATTTTGAGCTCATTTTTCGGCTTTTTTTACTCAACTGACCAGGTCCATATTGTACATATTAAGGCCAAAAATGGCAAAATAAAGAGATTTGAGCTAATTTAACGGTTTCTGAGCCATATTCATATTCATATTTTCGTTAATTGTAGGTAAAACTGGCGTGCGACAACGGTGTACAGAAAAGCCTAATAGAGTTGATATGTTATGTTTCTTTTAAAATTATGGGAAAATTTAATATTTGTTACCAAAATCTGTAAAAATTTTTTGAATCGTCTTGTCATGTTTTGCTTTTAGTATATGTCCTTTTCATAAACTTTCTTTTCGTGATTAATTCGAGAATATTAGGTGAATCGGACGCAAAACTGTACGAAAACCTCCATTTCCTGAAAAAACTTATAATTAAGATACATGGTTTTTTAAGCAAAAACCATAAAATTTTCTAAAAATTTTGTTTATATATTTTTTGATATATTCTTGATTGATTTTGAAATAATCTTTTCATCTTTGCTTCAAATGAATTTTACCTAAAACTTACGGAAATATGATTTTTTACTGAAAAACCGAAATATGAGCTTTGAAATGAGTAGTTTGCTATTTTTGGCCTCCTATTTTATGAAATATTGACTTGGTCAGTTCAGCAAAGTTGCAGCTTAAAATGTTCTCTACAACTTTTCTTCAGGTCACTTTTACCTAAAACTTATAAAAATAGGACTTTTTTGTACAATATATTTAGGGGCCTGGCCAGACCCCGTCGCTGAAACTAAGGTGTATTTTTTTAAAACCTCCAAAACACCTAGTTCAAAAGGTTTCTGTTTGGTTTTTATTTTAAAAATTGATAGAAAAAAAAATTTTAGGAAGCTACTCCGAATTTGAAGTCGCTAGCTCAATTAGAACATAATAAAATAATTAATCAAAAATGAAATGTGCCTGGCCAGACCCTGTCGCTGAACGGGGGGTTAAATGTGTATATGATTTCTTGTGTTTTTGAGGTAAATGAAATCAAATTTCATTGTAAACTTACAGAAAATGTGAATTTAGCACCTTGAATGAAACATAGAAAAGTCAAAAGGCATCCAGATGGCGCTGTTTTGAATTTGGCGGTTTGGGTGGTGAAATTTTGTACTACAAAATTTAATTTAACAATAAAATGATGATTTTACTGAACTTTTTGAAAGAAAATCTTTTTACAAGGCCTTAAAATAATTACTTTTTGGACATGACCTACCTTTGAATTGGATTTCAGAGCCAAGATACCTCAGATTTGATTCAACGCCAAGAAATGCGCTCAAAATGTCAATTAAAGGTCTTTTTTCGTCATTTCCAAGGTATTTCATGTTGCTAAGTTCTGTAAATTTTCTGATTCTCTTATCATATATGAAAAGTACAAAAATGAAGGGTGAAATTAATGCCTATTAAAGTGGAAGAGGCATTTTTATTATCCTTTATTACACATTTTTTATGTGTATTTATAACATCATCATTGTCGTACATCAAGAATTTTTTTGTGAATATTTAACCACAAATACAAAACACTTACATTCATAGAAACACACACACACAATGAAAAAAAAGAGAAGCCATTTTATTCAATAATAAACAAAATAAGATGAAAAAAAAAATTCTGCTGAGTCAAAGCTCTTGAGACTATAATTCAAAAATTGTGTGTTATTATTTATGATTCCTTTTTTTTCTCTCATTTTATTCATTTTTATGCTATTATACTGTTTTTCCTTGTACTTAACAACAACAAATATAAAAAAAATAAAAATTACTTGATATATTTATTTATTATGTAAATGTGTTTGGCTTCAATTTAAATATTTTTTTTATCAGAATCTCAATTTCAATTCATGTTACTTTTTTTCTTGGAAATAATACTTTTCTTCCTACAATTATTCTGAATTTTATTAACTTTTATGATTTCAAATTAACTGATTTTAATACGATAAATGATTTTTAACATTAATTGAATTACAATTTCAATGGAAATGTTTTTTCCGATATGATATAAGTTGAAAATTGATTTTAATTACCTTGAGTTTCATGGAAGTCTGGGAGCATTTTCATCGAATTCGTTGTTTTTATTTGAAACATATTCAATTAAAATAACGAGATACATTTGATGAGATTATCATTTGAATTGATTTCCTATCAGTAAGCAAATACCTTGGATATAATTCCTCTTTTTTTGTAACATTTTTCAATTGAAATCCTTGAAATAAATTTATTATCATTTGCCTGATTTTATCCAACTGTCATTCTAAATTTTCTTTTATATAACAAGACGATACTCTCCTTTTTTTGTATTTCAAGTAGGAGAAACGACACACATAATCATAAAATACTATTTTTACGTCTTACTATCTTGGAAAATGTCAGTAACGGACATTACTTACCTTAGTTTATGACTCGATTATTTACTCACAGTAAATTTTGATTGTCTTTTTAAGAGAAAAAAATGAAAAGGAACGGATTTCGTTTCAAAAAAACACATTTTAAGCTAATTTTGTGATTTTTGTAATGTTAATTGCATACTTCATGGCGAATTAATTGCATACATTTCGGAGTTGAAAGTCAAATTTTGATTCAATTTCAATTCAAATTAAAAAAAAAAAAATACAAAGTGACTCGTTTTGTGAATTAAATTGAAAAAGGTAGTAAAAAAAACCAATGAAACAACATTAATTTAAGTGGCTTTAAACATTTACTGCACAATCAGTTAAATATTTGTTTTCAAGTAAATTCATTTTATAAATCTCAAAGGAAGCTTGAGCCTTTTTTCCATGTTTCCCTTTTTTTTGTTCTGTTTGTTTGTCTGATTTCGTTGCATTTTTTTTTTTATTTTATTTCAAATAAATCCTGTTCGTATTTTTACTTCTTTTTATGTTACATTTTTATATTTATTTACCTTTTATTATTATTATTATTGCGATTTCTTCTATTTTTTTTTATTTTATGCTAAATTTTATTTCACTTTTTTTATAGTAAAATAGTTATAAATACAAAAAAATACACACACACTTTGATACTGTAATCGTAAATAGAGAGAGAGAAAAAAAAGAGGAATTTATTACTTTTGATCAGAATGAAAGCTCATTTGAATGTTATTTCCGATTCATATAACTACAAAGTGAAAGGATGAAAAAAAATATGTGTGTATATAAATTTGTTTAGAGTAAGAAAAAATGAAATGGATGCTTAGTTTAGCTTTAGATGATGATGATTGTGTGAGCTTTGTTCTTTTTATTTTAATTTTTTTTCTGCTTCTTGTTATCATTCGTGCTTGTTTCGATAAATTTATATGGTTTCCTTTTGTTTTTGCTGATGTTGATTTTTTTTTACTTATTTGTTCGTAAGATGATTGTTTGTGCTTGCTTTTACCTGTATCCTTTTAATTTTTTTGAAGAATAAAAAGGGGGAATATATTGCTTCATATCTCAATTGAGAGGTTTTTTGAAGTTGATTCATTTTTGTATCGAAAAGTTTCAATTTTTATAGTTAGCTTGCTCATTGGTACTTTTCTACTTTTGCTTTCTCAATTTCACTGATTCAATTTTTGCTTTCTCACTTTCACTGATTCAAGTTTTTGCTTTCTCAATTTCACTGATTCAAGTTTTTGCTTTCTCAGTGTCACTGATTCAAGTTTTTGTTTTCTCAGTGTCACTGATTCAAGTTTTTGCTTTCTCAGTGTCACTGATTCAAGTTTTTGCTTTTTCAGTGTCACTGTTTCAAGTTTTTGCTTTCTCAATTTCACTGATTCAAGTTTTTGCTTTCTCAATTTCGCTGATTCAAGTTTTTGCTTTCTCAATTTCACTGATTCAAATTTTTGCTTTCTCAGTGTCACTCATTCAAGTTTTTGCTTTCTCACTGTCAGTTTTTTATCTTCTTTCTCACTGGATCATATAAAAAACATGCATCACATCGACCGGATTTGACTTATGAGTTTTTGTCATTTATTTCATAAAATATCACTTTATATTCAAATTTATAAGCACAAATTCCAGCCAATTATAATACATTTCCTTATACGAAGCCATTCAAGACATTCAAGTAAGGCATTGAAATGAAATAATTTTGTTAAATTAAGGATGTGATTTGACCCAAAAATTCTTGTGTCTGTATAGTAAAATAAAAAAGTCTTAAACTGGAAAAGATGAGTGTCAAGGAAAAGAAAACATGCCAATTTAAAAGAGATGAAAACTTTAACATACAGAAACTGTAAAGGAAAAGTATATTCATCATAAATGTTTTTGAGTGTTTTTTCAAAGTAGATTCTTCGTTTTCTCTTCCTTATTATTATTATTTGTCTTATGAACATTTTTCTCTGTGTATCATATCAAAATTTATTGCCCAGACCAAATGCTGATGATTGTTCAGGCGAAAATGAATGTAAAACTTTTGCTCAAGCATCATTAAATTAAGTGGAAATGTTTCTTTTTTTTGCCATCTACATCCACAAGAATGTACTTCAATTTAATCAGAATACATTGGAACGACATAATACTTCACCACACACACACACACACACATACACTCTTCCTAAAAATAAAATTAGAATGATGAGTCTGCTTTTAAATCCAATTCAATCACATAATTTTGAGTGTGAGTGTGAAAAGCAATTGCAAAATCATGGTTAAATTCTTTTTATTTTTTTAATTTTATTTTCCACCGGAAATCCTCGTAATCACTTTGAAATACTTTTATATGAATCAATGAAATTTCTTTTTGTAAATTCATCAAAAAATCCAAACTTTGTATGGATGAATGTGGTTTAATGGTCAGATTTGATGATATAATGATGTTTTTTCACATTCACTGATAAAAACACATCACACACACACACAATCACAGATAAAAACCAAAAGAAACACATAATCACCTTTGTTGCATTGGGACATTCAAACCAATCTTTCAATAGTTTGAGTCAGTGTGGGTGATTTTTTTTTTGTTAGTTTTATTTTGATATAAATAAATGCATGTTTGAATGAATTGGATATGAATTGGATCTCAATTTCACTTCAATTTACTCTGAAAAAGACAAGATAATAATATTTGAAACGAAAAATCATGTCTGACCATTGTCAGGTCCCTTGTGACACATTCTCAAATATATATTTTTATGTGAAAAGATGTGGTGCTTTAGTTTGCATCAATTTAATCGATTTCTGTTCATGTTTTATGTGCCTTGTTTTGATGTGTTGGTACTTTTTATTGATTATGTAAGGAGAATTTAAGAGTTGTGGAACGTGATTTGTGATGAAAAAGAGAACGGAAGTCTCTGAATTGAAATTTGTGGAACGTAACTCATTGAATTGAAATTTAGGGAACGTAATTCATTGAATTGAAATTTTTGGAACGTAATTCATTGAATTGAAATTTGTGAAATTAAAGTCATTGAATTTAAATTTGTGAATTTAAAGTCATTGAATTGAAATTTGTGGAACGTAAATCATTGAATTGAAATTTGTGGAACGTAATTCATTGAATCGAAATTTGTGGGACGTAATTCTTTGAATTGAAATTTGTGGAATTAAAGTGCTTCAATCGAAATTTGTGGAACATAATTCATTGAATCGAAAGTTGTGGGACGTAATTCATTGAATCGAAATTTGTGGATCGTAACTCATTGAATCGAAATTTGAGGAACGTAATTCATCGAATTGAAATTTGTGGAGCATAAGTAATTGAATTGAAATTTGTAAAAATGTAGCTCATTTAATAGAAATTTGTGGAACGTAATTCATTTAATTGAAATTTGTGAAACGTAAGACATTGAATCGAAATTTGTAGAACGTAACTCATTGAATTGAAATTTGTGGAACGTAAGACATTGAATTGAAATTTGTAGAACTTAAGTCATTGAATTGAAATTTGTGAAATTAAAATCATTGAATTGAAATTAGTGGAACGTAAGACATTGAATCGAAATTAGTGCAAGGTAACTCAATGAATTGAAATTTGTGGAACTAAAGTTATTGAATCGAAATTTGTGGAACTAAAGTTATTGAATTGAAATTTGTGGAACGTAATTCATTAAATTGAAATTTGTGGAACGTAATTTCATAATTTCCCTTTTACCACTTAAATTCCATTTTCCATTTCAATTAAACCACTCAATTGATCTTAAAAGCTTTGGCATTGTTGTTCAAATTAATCCAAATTGCACACCACTCAGCAGAAAAACTTTTTTTTTCATTCTATCTATTTCTATTTCCATTTTACTTCATTTTATTTTTTTACTTGTACTGAACATTTCCTTTTCATATTTTAAGTATTCTCGCTTCATTGTGTAAATATAAAAGTTTTCATCGCCTCTAAACATCTCTCAATGATAGATAAAGTACAAGCTACACACATATTTAGAGCTATAATGAAATGAAATGGTGAAAACTTTACAAAATACTACTAATAATAAAAATAATAATAGTAGTATAAAAAAAAAATCAGGAAAATTTTTTTTTCCTCTCATCGAATTGAGATCAGTGTCCATAAACTTTTGTATTACTGCCAATTTACTCGGCATCATCGTCAAGGCACAAAATAAAGGGATACAAAAAATATTCATTAAATATGTATAATATGTGAAGATATTATTATTATTTTTTTTACAATTTTTTTTTTAAATATAAAAAGTGTATAATCTCAGTAAATGAACGTTTATTTTATACGATTACGGGTTTTTTTTATCACATTGTTCCAGGTCAGATTAGGCAGGGACATGAAAAGACCAAATTCAATGGAAAAAATTGACTTTAATTATTCCTATCAAAATTTGAGTTGAATTGACCTACCTAAAATAAAGTTTTGTGTGAATGTGTCTTATCTTGTAAATGTATCAGAGAGTATTTTGGTATATTATTGTGAAATTACACCCTCATCATTTGTCCAACATCATATGAGAGATGTCCGATTCGATATTTGCCATGTTTTTAAGTTTGATGATGGGATCACATCAAAATTGATGATTATAAAAAAAATTGAACACACACACACAGACACATGAAGTGAAACATTGTGATACAACATAAAATTCAGAGTGATGCATTGAAAAAATGACCATTTGCGTGTGAGTGTCTGTGTGTGTATCCGTGAAATATGATTAGATGTGAATCAAAAAAAAATGTGTCATTCAATACTAATTCACATTTATTACTTTTATGCTAAGGCATTTAGAAAACATCATATGAAAGTGGTTAAAATGCAGATGATACATTTTGTGAGCTATGTAAATTTTTCTTGATACCTAATCGAAAAAATGAAAAAATATGATGGAATTGTGAAATAAATTGGAATTGCAACGTTTGATGGATTTTTTTAAGGGATGAAATGACGTATGATGTACTTTATCATCAATGTGCTTTGGAACATGACCGAAGGATGAAATACGAGTGTGAATTTTGATTAACTTGAATTTATCCCTATCAGCATCAAATATGGCAATTAGGGTTTTTGAACCAAATTTCTGGGGTTTGTGAGAGAATTCACCTGAAGGCCTGAAAAAATGCTTTTGAAGCTGTTTAGCCCTTGAATGGTCTTAATTTCAATTTCAGAACCATGTCAGTTTCTTGAGATGATTTAGTTTTAATTGTAGCGCCATCACTGGGCATTATGAGCAAAAAAATGAGAAAATTCCATTGAGACGGTTTCTTATTCAAATGGTTTATTAATTAACGCAATTCAAACTTAATTTACCTTAATTTTTTCCCACTAAACATTCAAGTTCTTCTAATATTTGAATAAAAAGTTTAAACCATGATAATAAGAGTAATAAGAATATCATCTGAAATTGATCTCACGAGATTTGATCTGATAATCTATTTTTTTTCCTTTTTTATTTAATTTTATTTTAATCTTCAATATAATTTTTTTTTGCTGTTGCAATTTTTTCCTCATTTTAATTATTTTTTCATACCAAGGCAAAGGAATATAAAAAAAATACTGAAACAGAACAACTTTTTAATTCAATTTTTTTTTCATGCTGTACCTTGTACGGATTGTACGTGAACGTATTTCCATAGTGAGTCAACAACAAGCCAAGTATAAATTAACCTTTGATTTTATGGATCGTTGTGATTTCATTTTTTTTCCTCCTCTCATTTTTAAATACGAAAAATTTTCCACTTTTTTTCTAATTTAAATAGTTGTCTGTCCTGTCATCTCATTAAAAAACCACAGTGGGATGTGTTTAATGTTCAGTGGAATTTAATTACATTTAATATCAAATTATACAATGAAAAAGGGTTGAATTTAATTTTTACAAAGGATTCTTGTTGTGATTGATCCCTTTTAACACGTTAAATGTGATTTTGTAAATATTTTCTTTTCGCATAAGAATTTGAAAAGGAAATGTTTTAAGGAAATCAAAGTAAAAATGTGTTTGAAGGGTTCTTGTTCATTGTTTCCTTATGTAATTAAGTGCAATATTTATTACTTAACCGCATTAAAGCATCATTTATTACCCGTTTTTATGACTCATGTTGTGGTAATAAAAGTGGCGACTTCTTTTACAGCTTATTTGCGTTATCAAAACAAAAATATCAGAGGCAAAATTCCCTTTTATTACTCACATATGTTTTTATTACGATAAAACACGATAATATTATTAATAAAAGTATATAAAAAAAAGACATTCATTCATGTGAGGTGAAATAAAAGTGATTTCCATGAGTAAAAATAATAGTTAAATAGATCCATTTCAATTTATTTTTACTTCACATGGCAAAGCGATTACCTTAATCGCAATAATCATAATAATAACAATAATAATGGTGATTTGCGTGACTGTTTCCGTTTTGTATTTCATTTCATGCACATTTAACACACACACACACACACACACATGGGATATGATGAGTCAAGTAATTTGGTATCCATTCAAAAAATTATTACGCTGGCACTCAGTCGCCATTAAAGAAACAATCATAAGCTTATTTCAAACAATTTGCAACAATACAATTATGGGAATAGGGTCTCGATATTATTTACCGGAATCATCGAATTTCATACTCCTATTGCGGCGTGACGTTTCCATTTTCTTGCCTTATCCAAGTAAAGAATTGAATTTGTAATGAGCTTGTAATATTTCATGTAATTCATACCTTATGTAAGGCCTTACTTGATACCTTATTATATATTTTACGTAAGGCCTTATCACACCCTATCATGATACAGTACAAAAAATGGGAAGATTATGATTGCTTTGTTAGAAAATTCACAATATAAATCGTTTCTAATAATATCTAATGGGCATCATGCCACCTTCCTTTATATTTCATAAATTTCTTTATTATCCCTGAATGTGTGTCACACTCACATACATAGTCAGATTTTATTGACTTTGCAAGAAAGATAACACAACTCACTGTTCGTGTAATGATAAATTCATGACTGTTTCTGTATCACTCTTTGAACATAAACTTATCTAAAATTACTATCGAGGGACTTCCTGTCTTTAAACAACAATATCAAGCAAAAAAAAACTAGATTAACTTTTTCCTTTCAAATGCGATTTACTTTGTTAGATCAATACTGAATTTCATTTCATCGTCTCTCATGTAAAACTTAAGTTAAAATGTATGTTAAATTGCAAAAAAAAAAAAATCATAGAAAAAACATTAAATTTGATTACTGATGTTCTTCTTTATCATCAAAACATTATTGTTTGTCTTTATTCCTTTACCTTAGTCAACATATTTTTCATGGTTCATGTTTGGGAATCATAAATGATGTTTTTTTATTTTAATGAGTGTTTTATGATCAAATCTAACACTATAAAATCATTTAGTTACGTTTCACACATTAAATGTAAGGAGTAGGGAAATACGGAAAAGAAATGTAATGACTCATCAGAATCTGAATTGTGTTACAATGATATGTTGTTTGTTAAGATTTGAAGTTAAACTGTTCATTTAAAAGGCTGTTTTTGATTTTTGTTTGAAAGGAATTAATTAATCTAGAAAAGATTTCAAGTAAGGCCTTTGGAATATCTGATGTAATGTCTCAAGTAAAGCCCTTGCAATATTTGAAGTAATGTCTCAAGTAGGGCCTTTGCAATATCCGAAGTAATGCCTCAAGTAAGGCCTTTGCAATATTCGATGTAATGTCTCAAGTAAGGCCCTTGCAATATCTAAAGTAATGTCTCAAGTAAGGCCCTTGCAATATCTGACGTTATGTCTCAAGTAGGGCCTTTGCAATATCCGAAGTAATGCCTCAAGTAAGGCCTTTGCAATATTCGAAGTAATGTCTCAAGTAAGGCCCTTGCAATATCTGAAGTAATGTCTCAAGTAAAGGCCTTGCAATATCTGAAGTAATGACTCAAGTAAGGCCCTTGTTATATCTGAAGTAATGTCTCAAGTAAGGCCCTTGCAATATCTGAAGTAATGTCTCAAGTAAGGCTCATGCAATATCTGACGTAATGTCTCAAGTAAGGCCCTTGCAATATCTGAAGTAATGCCTCAAGTAAAGCCCTTGCAATATCTGAAGTAATGTCTCAAGTAAGGCTCTTGCAATATCTGAAGTAATGACTCAAGTAAGGCCCTTGTTATATCTGAAGTAATATCTCAAGTAAAGCCCTTGCAACATCTGGAGTAATGTCTTAAGTAAGGCCCTTGCTATATCCGAAGTAATGTCTCAAGTAAAGCTCATGCAATATCTGACGTATTGTCTCAAGTAAGGCCCTTGCAATATCTAAAGTAATGTCTCAATTAAGGCTCTTGCAATATCTGACGTTATGTCTCAAGTAGGGCCTTTGCAATATCCGAAGTAATGTCTCAAATAAGGCCCTTGCAATATCTGAAGTAATGACTCAAGTAAGGCCCTTGCAATATCTGAAGTAATGCCTCAAGTAAAGCCCTTGCAATATCTGAAGTAATGTCTCAAGTAAAGCCCTTGCAATATCTGACGTAATGTCTCAAGTATGACCCTTGCAATATCTAAAGTAATCTCAAAGCCTCAAGTAAGGCTTATGAAACATCCGAAGTAATTTCTCAAGTAAAGCCCTTGCAATATCTGACGTTATGTCTCAAGTAGGGCCTTTGCAATATCCGAAGTAATGCCTCAAGTAAGGCCTTTGCAATATTCGAAGTAATGTCTCAAGTAAGGCCCTTGCAATATCTGAAGTAATGTCTCAAGTAAAGGCCTTGCAATATCTGAAGTAATGTCTCAAGTAAAGCCCTTGCAATATCTGAAGTAATGTCTCAAGTAAGGCCCTTGCAATATCTGAAGTAATGTCTCAAGTAAGGCTCATGCAATATCTGACGTAATGTCTCAAGTAAGGCCCTTGCAATATCTGAAGTAATGCCTCAAGTAAAGCCCTTGCAATATCTGAAGTAATGTCTCAAGTAAGGCTCTTGCAATATCTGAAGTAATGACTCAAGTAAGGCCCTTGTTATATCTGAAGTAATATCTCAAGTAAAGCCCTTGCAACATCTGGAGTAATATCTCAAGTAAAGCCCTTGCAATATCTGACGTAATGTCTCAAGTAAGGCCCTTGCAATATCTGACGTAATGTCTCAAGTAAGGCCCTTGCAAAATCTGAAGTAATGTCTCAAGTAAAGCCCTTGCAATATCCGAAGTAATGTCTCAAGTAAGTGACATGTAATGCCTTCCTTACATTATCCTTTATTTTTCATCAAAGTTCATATGCCTTTTCTTTTACTTTCACAATCAATCAAACATTTTCAATTCAATCCAGAAACATTAAAAAAGGGAGAGCGAGCTCTAACGAATTTCCTTTCCTTTTGATTTCCCTTTTTGATTTCAAATGAAAAGGAATTGATTTTACTAAAATAAAAAAAAATATACAAAACAAACAATACATATCAAAGGTCGTATTTGCCTGCAGCTATTTTATTTTTTTTTTGTTATAATAATAATAAATATAATTTAAATTGCTAAATTCGATCTCTGGGTTTGAGTGATTGAGGTTATTCGTAATTCAATCAATATGAAAATCATTTTCATTTTCTCCAAGAAAGAGAAATTTTCAGGCTAACTGTTAACTTGAAATTTGAAAATGAATTTTCTTTTATATTTCATTTTTTATTATTATATTGATTGAAGTGAATCAAATGCCACATCATTGAAGTAATTGTGAAATGAATGAAAATTTTTGTTAAATTTTGTATCAGGATCAACATGACAGAATTTTTTTTAATTTTTTTTTTTTTAATATAAATAATGATGATGATTGTCACAGAATTCAACTGAGATCCAAACAAAAGGAAAACAAAACAAGAAAAAGATGAAATGAC
This sequence comes from Culicoides sonorensis, assembly GCA_900002565.1. Lineage (NCBI taxonomy): Eukaryota > Metazoa > Arthropoda > Insecta > Diptera > Ceratopogonidae > Culicoides > Culicoides sonorensis. The sequence goes on from LN483380.1 coordinate 694,369, forward strand.
ACAAAAAACCATTTCTTAACCGTGTCCCTCTTTGATTAATTACCGTTTTTTTCCTTTTCCTCCTTTTAACTTGAATTTCGTGTATTTTTTGTGTATTGTAAGAAAAATGTGAAAAAGGTGTGTGTGTGTGTGTGTGCGTTGTATTAAGATACGGCACTTATCTCTAACGAACCTTGCCTTTCCGGCCGGGTTTTTTTTCTCATCTCATTTCAAAATGTAACACAATCTCTTGTGCTTTATCTTGTTATGCTCATTTATTTATATGAAATTTTGTGTGTGTGTGTGTGTATTTTTTTTCCTTATATTTTTTTACCTATGCCCGGTAAATTACATAAACCTTGTTTTATTATTCTATATATACCAACAAATGTATGTACACATAAAAAAAGGATGATTCGAGGAACATCTCATTTGAATATACATTTTGCAAGGAAAAAGAGTAAATGTAGCCGAAAAATAACAACAACAAAAATAACAAACAAAAAATAAGACATTATTACACTTCAAGTAACAGACGATAAATATAAAAAGGTAAAAAATAACAAAAAAACAAAAATGAGTGTAAAAAAATATCATCCAGGACATGAATAATGAAGAGGAGATTATCTAAAATCGTCTTAGCTCTCACTCTTTCTCCCTCTCTCTCACATTTTAAATGGCATTTACATTACAAGGAAGAAAAAGAACATCACACACACACATCCATTATTTGTCCTGTTAATAGCTGGGTAATTTTTTAAAAAACAAAAATCTAAAGGTGTGAAGAAAAAATAAAGAAAAATTACATTGTTTGTCCTTCTTCTAAATTTTTTTTTAGGTTACGCGTCAAATGAGAGAGGAAGATGAAAAATTTTGTTTATCTTTACGTCTATTTTTTATTTTTATTTTTTTTGTATCATGAAAAAGAAAGTTTCTTCAATTCATAGGAATTTTGTTGTTTTTTGTATTCAGTTCAATGAATAAAACGAGAAAAAAATTAATAGAAAAAGGTCAATTTTGAACTTTGAATTATTTTAGGTAATTAAAATACGTTTAAAAATGAATAAACAAACAAATTTATCAAATACTGAAGTTGAATTTGTTGGTGTGGTGTGAATTTTTTTATGTTTTAATATTATTCATGGTTGGAGTAAAATTTTTTTTTGAAAAGTGAAGTTTTTTTACAGAATTTGAGTCAATTTAATCATATAAACTCGTAATTTTGATCATTGACAAAGTTTTTGGTGGAAACGCCTGGTTTTTGTAAAAAAATTAAGTTTCATAGTGGAAACGCCTGGTCTTTTATTTTAAAAAATCAGTTTCATAGTGGAAACATCTGGTTTACTGTAAAAAAATCAGTTTTGTAAAAAAAAATCAGTTTCAGAATGGAAACGCCTGGTTTTTTGTAAAAAAAATCAGTTTTAGAATGGAAACGCCTGGTCTTTTATTTTAAAAAATCAGTTTCATAGTGGAAACACCTGGTTTACTGTAAAAAAATCAGTTTTTAATGGAAACGCCTGGTTTTTTGTACAAAAAATTTCAGTTTTATTCATAAAAATTTTCATTTTTTTCCTTTCAATGAAATTTATGAATTAATCAAGCGATAATATTTAAAATAAAAGAAATTTAATGGAAGCTCAAATAGAAAAATAATAAAAAATATACGAGAAAAAAAATAATAAAAGATTACAAAACTTTTTTCACAACTTTTTCTTCTACTGTATTTTTTTTTATTTTACATTGTTTTGCAATGAAACATTTAAATAAAAAAAAATACTAAAATTAATATCCAAATACTTCATCATAACAACACAATGACAGTTGCTACAATTTTCCTCTTTATCATAATTATTTCGATTCTTTCATCGTAATACCGTCAAAGTAATTGAAAAAAAAGTGAATTTCAATTTCATTGTAAATAAACATTGTAAATGTTAAAATCAATTCTATTTTTAAGTGCTTTTCATATTTGATTGAACAAACTTTTTCTGTAATACAACAAATTTAAAGATCAAACAAATTCAAAATACTTTTAAACTTACTCAAAGCTTCTGTAACAAGCACAGAAGTAAGAATAACATTACATTTAACAAATAAAAATATCAAAACTTTCAAAATATTGAATTTAAATTTGAATTTGAATTTAAAGGCATCAAAAGTACACAGAAAATATTCGTGTAAGATTTTGCTCTAAATTCAAAAGTTACTTTCAATGTATTTTTTTACATAAAATATTTACAAAGGAAATAAATTTCAAAAAAAAAATAAGAAAAAACTTGAAGAAAGTTAGATTTTAAATTTAAAAACATTGAAATGAAATGAAATTGAATTGAAATCCAGGATCAATTGAAATTGATTAAGGCTCAAATTCAATTCAAATGCTCTTCGTGATATAAATCGGCCTGAAATTAACTCGGTTCTAAACATCATGCAATGACCAAATTGTGGAAAATAATCCACAGGTTTCATGTCAATGAAAGTATTTTCATATTCTGTACTGTAAATGAGACTAAATGATCAATTGACATCCTGTAATATGATGTTATGTAATAAAAATAATGAAATGTGATCGTGAAAGAAATTAATAAGTGCATTTTGATGAACAGAAGAAGAAAAATTGAGAATTTGGAAAGTGGAACGTAATTTGTGGAACCTGACTTAAGAAATTTCAGTCATGGAACGTAAATTGTGGAACTTGAGTTAAAAAAATTCTGACATGGAACGTAATTTGTGGGACTTGACTTAAGAAATTTCAGGCATGGAACGTTATTTGTGGAACTTGACTTAAAAAAATTTCAGACATGAAACGTAAATTGTGGAACTTGATTTATAAATTTTCAGACATGGAACGTAATTTGAGGAACTTGATTTATGAAATTTCAGTCATTGAACGTAATTTGTGGAACTTGAAATAAGAAATTTCATTCATGGAACGTAATTTGTGGAATTTGACTTAAGAAATTTCAGTCTTTGAACGTAATTTGTGAAACTTGAGTCAGGAAAAGTTAGACATGGAACGTAATCTTGACTCAAGAAATTTCAGTTATGGAACGTAATTTGTAGAACTTGACATAAGAAATTTCAGTCTTGGAACGTAATTTGTGGAACTTGACTTAAGAAACTTTTTTATTGGAACGTAATTAATTGTGAAATGTAAGATATGGAAATCCGCTTTAAAATAGCACAGACTTACGGACAACAACCCAAACACTCTTTTTCATCGCATTTTCCTTTAAATCGACAAAAAATGAGCTAAGAAAAATAATAAAGAATGAAGTTAATATAACATATTTCTTCACTTTATTAATGTTTTAATACAGACACACACACATCGAAAAAAGTAACTGACACAATTTCTTTTCCTCTCATATTACAGTCAAGCCTATAAAATTAAAAGGGAACTAAGCCTAGAAATACTACCAAAAAAAATGAATTTCCTTAGATGATGATGAAAAAAAAGCTGAAACAAAATAGAACAAGAGAGGATTACGAAACAAAACTTGTTTTTATTTGTATTTTTTGTATCATTTCATAACACACACACACACACAAGTTCCCAGTTGGCATATTATCACATAAATGAACCTTATTACCCCGAGCGATCTTTAACTGTTATTACACTTTTATATTGTTTCATTATTATTATTCTTCTCTACTAGTTAGACGTTAACTAAACCAAATACAAATATGTGTGTGTAAGACTAAAATGAAATAAAAATGAAAAGAAAAAAAAATTTATATATAGAAAATGACTTCATGATCATGTTTCATCTGTTTATGACACGTACGTAGCACGATGATGTATTAACTTTTTTTTGTTGTTCTTGTTTAAAGTAATTTTCTAGAAATTTTTTTATCATATATCACACACACACATACACCCTCACATAATGAGCATAAGGAACATTGTTTGTATTTCAGCTCATTTATATGTGATTTTTATTATTGCTGCATGTTTTTTTTTCCTTAAATGTATTATTAACTTTTGGTGTATTTTTGTGATTGTGTGATATTATTAAAAGAAAAAAGTGTGGTGACATAGATGAAAAAAATGAATGAAAAACGTTTTATTTCTAACTTTTCTTACGTGAGTATGTCGGTGTGTGTATACACAAAGTATTAACAAAGAAAAGAGCCAAAGCCATAACCAAAGCCTAATAATCTGTCGGATTTGTTCTTTTCATATCCCTTGTTGTCTATTATTATATTTTTTCTATACATGTTTGAGTTCTAATATAAACTTAAAATCCAAAGTAAAAAGTCGATTTTATATGAAAGTTGAAAGAAATAAAGAAAAAAAGTTTTTGAACTGTTATTTTCTTCGCTTTCTTTCAATTTTTTTTTGCATTTCATGGTAAACTTTGACATCGGTTCATAAAATTTTTATTTTCATTTTTCTTTCCATTTTAATAATAATGTTAAATAATAACGAAAAATAAAATAAAATGAAGGAATACTTTTATCATTATTTTTTTATAGAGATTTAATCCATCTTTTATTTTCGTTTTGTTACTTTTTAATTTTAAATTTTTAAAATAATCCGAATTCGAATGATGTTTTTTCCTTGTAATAAGACTTTTAAAAACAAAACTTTTTATTTCAGTTTTCAAAGTTTTGAGTTGGTTTTATTTAAGTTGCGGATTGAAAAGTTGTTTTTTTTTCACGTTGAATTTGAAATGTATAAAACTTTGAAGATGAATTTGTTCTTTTAACGTAAAAATCGTATGTGGTTTCAAGAAAACACGTATTACAAGTTTTTTTTGTCTTGTCTCAATCAAGTAAAATAAGATTTTAACATTGAAATAGATTTGTATCCTTAGATTTGACAATAACTTATTATGAAGCAAAATTCAAGGAATTCTATTAAAAGAACGTTTCAGAATGAGTGATGGAAATTTAAGGTATAATGAATCGGTTAAAGAACCTGAATGTTAAAGAATCGATAATCTGAAAATAAGAAATAAAAATCTGCTTCGATACTGACTCTAAGATATGAAAAAAGCTCAAATCAGAGTACAGTCATTCAATAATATGATATTTTATCACTAACACCTGGAAAGATAATTCATTAGAAAATCGATCGATAGGAGATCAGATTTTGTGCACCCTTATTGATTTTAGTTCCTGAATAAAGAGTGAACCATAACTATATAGGATTAATTGAGCAAAAAAAAATTGAAGTCTGTATTTCAACTTCAACTCACAATCATTTATCATACCTGAAAGATATACCAGATGACGTCGTGCAAAAATTAATACCCACATATGGCAAACAAGTTCGCTTCCGACAGAAATATGAAATGATTTTTCAACAGCAAAGTCTTGATGCGTCGAATGATCAACAAATTGAAGTTATAATTCCTTTAAGCCAAATGACCGACACATCCTCATAAGAATCATCCATTGTTTTCAAATATAGTAAAAAATGTAAATTGGAACTCGAGAGAAGCCACTGCCGATATAAAACACAAAAGAGTAGATAACGAATTCAATTCAATTCAAAACGTCAAAAATATTTTTTTTTATTTTATGATCTTTTAAAACGTTTTTATTAAATTTTTTTTCAAAATTTTCAAAAAAAAATTTCAAAATTTTCAACTTAATATTATTAACTTAACTTATTATAAATTTTATAAATATTTATAAATTTTAAACTATCAGTAGCTCTTCCAGTAAATTTTGACTGACAAAGGATCAGGAGAGACCTTGGTGAATCCTCTTCATATAAATTCGATAATGACTGTTTGATTTTACGTTTCCATTCTTATTATATCTAAGTTTCCGGTTTCATTGTACCGATAAAACCCCTTAAACTTCCACCTCTTATCCAAATTCATATTGAATGAACATTCACTGCAAGGGTTTAATATTTGATATATAATTTTTCCTTTTTCTTATTCACATTAAATACCTGGATTTTCATATCAATGTCACTTTTGTCATTGTATTATGTGCATTCATCTATTCATATGTAAATAAATGACTGGAAGGAGTATCATCATCATCATCATTATTATTATTTTTCTATTTTTACACAGGAAATTTCTTTTCTATTTTTACTCTTTTTTTTGGGTAATGTAACACCTTTTACATTAACTCACATTACATCACAAAATTTTAGGAGATTCTTTTTTGTGTGCGATTTAGTTCCTTTGTTTGATATCTCTCACTCTTTTTTTAGGGAAGAATCCTTTAAAGAAATACAAAAAAAAAAAGATATTGAAAATAGTGGCCTAAAGCTATAAATGTTGGTTAAAATACAATACATTAAATATATAGAGAGAAATATTTTGTGATGTAACAGGTATCGTTTATTCAAAAAGAATAGAGTGCTGTAAGCACTTTTTCTCCTTTATTTTTCATCAAATAATGAAGAGAAAAGACACCATAATGATAGGAAATGATCTTTTTTTTACCTCACATTATTTTGTCATTTCAATGATGATATTCGGGATTCACAAGTCCTATCACAAGGAGAAAAAAAAATGTAGAGAAAATTTTACATTAAACATTTCACATTTAATATGAAATGTAATATGAAATGAAGCGAAAAAAAGCCACATCCCTCTTATTTTTTTATTGCAACGTCTAAATGTGTGGATAAATTTCAATAATTTCAAATAAATGGCACTTTCAATGAAAAAAAAACGTAAAAACGAAATGAAGTGTGAAAAATAAAATGAAAAAAAATGAAATGAAAAAAATTACACAAGAAGAAAATCATGACATAATTATGTGCACAACGTGTTGAAATTACAAAATATTATTCTCACGCTATGAATTTCAATTAATTTGTAAATCATTCTCATTCATTTTATTTTTTTTACAAGTTTTTACTCTGAAACTCAGAAAAATGAATAGAACAGTAAAAAAACATTTAAAATAAAACGTGTAACGGTAACAAACCCCTTTAAAATGCTTTCATTTACTGTTATACTGTTGTGGTTTCTCTCCTTTTTTGCGTTAACCTAACAAGGAACACAGACCTGAAATGAAATACAACACAAAATAAAGTTGTCGTTTTGACTTGTTTTGTCTCTGAAAATATCTCTAATAAAAATAACACGAGTAGTACAAAAATATTTTTGTGCACTGGAATCCAGGAAACTATTTTATTATTTTTTTGCTGTATTTTTTTCATACAAAATATGAAATGTAATACAACAACAAAAAAAGATAGGGTATAAGGTTACATGGGACACCAATGCAATTTATAGTTTGTCAGCTTTAGCAAAACGGTACAATATTTTATATTGAAGTAAATTGGAGGTGAGTTATGACTATGAAACAAAGTATGTGGATTCATATACAAAGCAAAAAAAAATACAGTATGAGGTTTTGGAAAATGAAAAATGTTTACAGTTTATATTGTCTTGATTTAGATGGGAATTGTTTCAGTTTTTTTATATTACGAGAAAAAATTTCTGGAAAAAAAAATTTGTTATTACAAATTATTATTTTTGTAAGTTGAGTCATTTATTGTTTTCTCTTAGAAGCCTCAGTCATTTTGACTCAAGAGATCCAATGTGCAAATGCTGCTCTGAACAAGAAGAGATTGCTCCATATCTGCTTTAGGTATGTCCCAAGCATGCCAGATTGCGTGGTATCACGATAAGTGAGTACCGATGATGATGATTACAAGATGGCATTACCCACCACAGCCACTTGTTTTGGGCTTTTTGTGAGCTATACTACCTGACCCGAAGTATCTAACAGCATACGCCAAACCACCACCATTGGACCTTAGATTTTATCCTGTCATCAGAAGCAGTCGCATTTTTTTCAAATCAGAATAATTATTATAAATCAATATAACAACTATAAGACTTGAAAAACACACATTTGGGTAGAAATATTTTTAGCAGTTACTAGGATCAAACTCGGCACCTATAAGATGAAATGCGATACGTTCACCACTACGTTATGACTACCCCTCTGAGTAAGTACTTTCCCAGTATCGATTCCATCCTAAAAGTGAAGGTGCCTGCTCTGCTTAGCTTTCTGAGAAGGTGTGGTCACTTTACTGAACTGAACCAGGTCTAATGGATTTCTTATGACTTATTTAGATGATTCTCTAGCTTTGGTTCCTTCTTCATTAGATATGATGATAATGGTATGCACAACGGGCTCGTCTTAGTGCTGGTTCTCTTCTGAGTCTGCCCTAGAAGTCTGATCTGATCTGAGAAGCCTGAACTTACCTCAATTCTTACTGCAATCTCCAAATCAATCAATATTTTTATTTGAACAAATCTGAATTTTAATTGAAATTCAACTTAAAAAAAAATTAAATTGAATATTTTAACTTTAATCCGATTCAATTTTTTTCCGGAATTCAATTCAAACTTTTAATGATCCTCAATCCCCTCAAATTCTTTGAACTTTCTCCATAATTGGCTATCATTAGCATCAAAAAAATGTGAAGCCAGAAACAGATAAAACTTATTCAAACTCAAAATATGACTTTTTTTTCGCTGTTAGTGTGCACTTCATTAATAATTTTTTGAAGCAGTTTTACTTATAAATGTACTTAAAAAAGATTCCACTTGATGATAAAAATAATAATAAAATAAAGGAAAAACAGTTACTATGAAAAAAATTACGAAGAATATGAACAAAAAATAGGTACTTTTTATCCTTTTTCTCTTTTCTTAATATTGTGCTTCGCCACGTATCTTTAATAGTTAATATTTAACTGTTATATTTTTCTTACTGTTTCTGTTTTATTTTTTTTACCTTTCATACTTAAATTACATCTTTTTTTGGTACAATTTTGTTATTTTTATTGTTATTCTTATTGAATCAGTGAATTTCGTTTTTTTTTTTTTTTATTGTGAGGTAACACAAAAAAAGGACGATTATTATTTTAAGACGAAGTGAGAGAAAAAAGAAACTTTACGTCATGGACATTTTAACTTTTTTTTTTGCTCCTTTCTTCTTTCAATTGAATTGAAATGAAATCAAAAAAAGGTGTAACTACGCTTGATGCTACTTAAAGTTATTTCCTTTTCTGTTCTTCATTTTTTTTTTTTGCCTTGAAACGAAAATAAAAATTCATTTTTATTGTCTTGTCATTATTATTATTATTGTTATTATTAAATTATTGAGAAGAAGGAGAGGAAAAAAAATTCTATTGTTTTGTTGCCAAGTTTTTCGTTACACTTGTATTATTTTACCTGTCGCTGCATTATTGTGAGCTTTCATAACTTGACTAAGTGTGTTCTGTTTTACTTTTTTTTTACAATTTTTTTTTGGCATGAAGTAATAATTTTATTTTATTTTATCATCTTATGATGATAATGATATCTGTGAGTGTACTCAGATATGAATTTCGTTTTGTATTTTTTTTAAGAAACAAAATTTGAACAAATTTGGCATGGAGAAGCAAAGGAAAAAATTAATTGAATTATGTTCAGGTGAAAGGCATTTCTTACTAAATTATATTTTATTGTTATTGACGTTGCATGAATTTCGTGTGTTTATTTCCGATTCCACTGAAATTTTAATGGGAGAAACGTGAATGGGCCGAAAGTGAGATGTTAAATATGATTTTTTGTGCATTTCTCAGAGATATGAGTAAAATGCGAAAATTGTGGGCACTTAGCTGTCCTGATGTCCGTCTGTGTGAGCAAAAAAGCCAACTTATTCAAAATGTATCGAGTTCAAGAGCCTGTCAATATGTGAAAACTATCGGATTTGCCCTGGTAGCGCTAATTCATTGATTTTTTCTTCGTTTTGCTTTGATTTTCAGATCACAGATCCTTTACAAGCTTGCTTTTATGAAATTGAGATTTCAGGACGTCCAAAAACTGTTGGGATTGGAATTCAAGTAAATCTGCATCAGACGTCCTCCAAATTTGAAATTCAATATTATGAAATTCCTAGGAAAACGATGTAAACATTTTCATCAACTTTTATTTTTGGTCTAGTCTAACATCAAACGTTATCAATTTCATGACGAGCTGCATCAATTTTTTACTCTGCATTTTTTAGTGTAATTTTTTTCTTTGTAATTTATTTACCTTTTTCATTCAAATCCTTTATTTCCATTTACAGACAAAAAAAAATCCATTAATTTTTTTATCAATACATTTAAAAAAAAAAAGATAAAATCTGAAATTACCGCCATCAAACAGCCAACGATCCATCCATCTAGCTATCAATCCACTCCATGAAACAGAAAAAGAGAGAAAAAAATACCGAGAACAAAAGAGTTTAAATAAAAAAAATAACCAACATTACCATCGATTCAATTTTCGTTGCTAGTTCGCTCAATGATGAAAAATCACTTTTCCATTTTCCATACCTCAAGCAATTCATAAATACATTGAAAAAAATTATATTGCATCATCAATATTTTTTTCCTTGATCAAACTGTGATAGGGAAAAATCTCTGTTTTTTCTCGATTATTATCTTAGTCAATGAAAATGCATTTATTTTAAAATCATCCTTTTCATGCCATGTTGGGATCTGTGTGTGTGTGGGCTTGGATTATCGTTATCATGCTCATCATCATCAGTATCACATGTGAAAAATAAATCTTTTATCTCCACTCAATTTTTTTTTTATTTTAGTTGTGAATGAAAACAAGAACAGGAAAATAGATTGAAAACTTTTTTTTGTTCCTCTTCTTTTTTTTTTCCTCTTAAGGCTCTTTTGCTCACATGTCACATCTCACCATTTTTATTTATTTTATCATGAAATTTTACCGTTCATCAAAGTAAACATACATTTCAACTTTGAAATCTCTGTCTGGATGGATGTTTCCTTAATTTTTGTTTTTTTTTTAATGTTGTGTGAAAAGTTTGCAATGAAACTACAAAATTACGAATCTAAGCCTAAAACTCAAATAGTGAGAGAGAAAGAGAAAAGTCTTTATTCATTATAAATGTTATTTACTTTCAAATAAATACAAAGCATATCCCATGGATATGGAAAATTTGAGTGAAAGAAAAATCACACATGAAGTTTTTTTCTTTGTATTGTGTGAAATTGAAATTGAAAGATAAATAAACATAAAAGAACAACATGAGCATTTTCAGTTTAAGTTTGATTTTGGCCATTACGTGACCTCAAATCATGAATTCATTTGAATATTGTATTGCAATACATGCAAAAAATGAAAAACGAGCAAGTTAACACAATTAAAAAGTCACACCATTGTAAAATCATCTCATAATCATAATTATGATGCACCACTTTTCATGCTATGCCATTAACTTTACTTCTCACAACAATGCAATATAAGCATCATTATGATTATAATGGTTTAAATTGAAGGGTATTACAATGAAAAAATTTTTCTCACTTTTTATTTGAATACAATGAAAAGGGTGAATAATAGGAAAAAATTACAATTAACCAGACGTCTCCATTGAAAAAAATTGATTTTTCAATCAATTTGCTTCTCACAAACGAGATTTTCTTTGTAACTAGGCGTTTTCATTATGTTTAATAACTTCACTGAAAACCAGGCGGTCTCATTACAGAATCGATTTTCATAGTAACTCGAATTCCGTCCAAATTCATCCTGTTTTATCAAATTTTTACTTTAAGTTTCCTTAAATGGAGAAAAAATTACAAAATACCAGGCTGTTTCACTACATAAGTAATTTTCTTTTAAATTTATTTCACATACAATGATTTCTCGATGAAATTCGTCCTGATTTGCGATTTTCGTCCTTCACGTCTAGAAAACTGTAAAATTGGTTACAAAAAACCAGGCGTTTCCTCTAGCAAATATGATTTTTCAAGAAATTTATTGCTTTGCACTTCAAATCAACTTAAACTTCGCAAAAAATGTTTCAAAAATACGTTAGACAATAACCAGATGTTTCCATAAACTGCTTTAAAAATTTACTTATAGCCAGACGTCTCCACTATAAAAAAGTTATTTTTCATGAAATTCATCCTAATATTAAAATATTTGAACTTCAATCTCAATCTGCTAATTTTGAAGTGGAAACGCCTGGTTAATTCTATATTTTCAAAAAAATTATGGAAACGCCTGGTTTTTTTTTAAACTCATTTTTTTGTTAATTTACCTCAGTGCAGTAATCACCAGGCGTTACCATAAATTTCTTTCAAGATATACAATTAACCAGGCGTTTCCACTGCAAAATCAGCTTAAAATCAATATATGATCAAAAATTTTTAATTTTTCATGGTTTTTGAACTTTTTCGATCATTTTCGTTCATTTTCAACAAGTTTTGTTCAAGTTCCTATCAAATTTCCATCAAATTCATTGAAACCCCTTTAAATAACATGAAAAAAGTATCAAATTCCACGTTGTGTTACGTAACAACGCTTCTCATCCATTTCCATTCATATAAATATCTGTATTTGCGGTTTCATAGATGAAGAGATAATAATAATGTGAAAAATCGAAGAAAATTTATTATTTCTCTTCCATGCTTTCATATCTAAGTATCCATAACTTTTTCTTTATTATTATCATTTTTTTTAAATACGAGTTACTTTTTTTTCTCTGTGTTAAGGTGAAAGATAAAAATAATAAAATATTTAAGGTAACGCATTAGAGATTTGCACACACATACACATAAATTGAATTGAATTGAATTGAATGAAAGCAAAACGAGTGAGATAACAAACAAAATCATGTTTGGTGAAATGCCTACACGTGCAAGAAAAATGTCTTTAATTTTTCGTGAAAAATAAGTATTTGCTACTTATAAGAAGAATAAAGAGGAAAATGATAAAATGAGTTAGTGCTTCCCATATGAGTTCTGTGTGTGTGTGTGTGTGTGCTCTGTACAAAAATCCACAATGTAACACCAATATTTCAAACACAGACTTTTGTTATTTTCCAAATGTAAATGTAAAACTTTCGTTCTCCCAAACAAAAAATTTTATTTTTTTTTGCATTTTATTGTTATCACTTTACGAATAAAGAATGAAATTTAAGACATTGACCTGCTCCTTAGTTCAATGATAATAAAAAAAAATATGACAATTGATTTTCATTTGCATATAAAAGTTCTTAGAATTCATTTTTTTCATTTTTGGCTTCAGATTAAAGCACACGACTGCATTATCATACAAACTGCTGCCATTTCGATGTTATTATTGAGTAAATTGTACAATTTTTTGGCAAGACCATGTCTGAATATTGAATTTTTTTTCCTTGTGACTTTATAAATCAAACAACAGTCGTCGCACCATAAAACTATTTTTTTTCATTTTTTTTTTTCCTTTAATTCTAATAATCAATTTAATGCAGTTGACATACTTTTAAATTCAAGCCAGTTCAATAAAATTCAATTTCAAGTACATTGTTCAAGTGTTGATTTTCTCATAAAATTACCCGGATGTACTAATAGATGCATTATTTCACAATAAACAACAAACAAACTTTATATAAAAGGAGAGAGAAGGAGGAAAAAAAAGTTGGAAAGGTGACAAATAACAAACCAAATGCGCTCTAAAACATGAAACAAAAATATTTTCAAGTAAAAAAAACAAAGTTTCTAGTGAAAAATCATGTTTTATTCACATTTTTCTTTCAATTTTCATTTTTTTTTTGTTTTATACTGACATGCGAATGTGTGTTGATAAATTTTCTAATATCAAATCAATATACATTGAAAACCAGAGTGCATTAGAGAAAAAAGTGCAGTCTGTCACTAAAAATGAACATTCCAATCCAATATTTTTTTTTCTATGCCATTTTCTTCATAATATGAAACTTTAAGACCAGACTGACATACTTCGATAAATTTAATATTAATTTTCTTTTCAATACATTTAATCTAAATGTTATTTTGTAATTGACATTTGATCCTTTTTAATTTTGCTTTAAAGATTGTGAGAGGACTTCAAAAAAATACATGACTGGATTAAAGGTGACAATGAAATGGAAACGCCTGGAAACTAATTTCATTAGTTTTGAAAGAGTTTTTCAATGAAAACGCCTGGTTTTTTACAATTTCATAAGTTTGAAGAAGTTTTTTGAATGCAAACGCCTGGTTTTTTACAATTTCATGAGTTTTGAAAGATTTTTTAATGGAAACGCCTGGTTTTTTCCAATTTCATAAGTTTTGAAAGAGTTTTTCAATGAAAATGCCTGGTTTTTTACAATTTCATAAGTTTTGAAAGAGTTTTTCAATGAAAACGCCTGGTTTTTTACAATTTCAAAAGTTTGAAGGAGTTTTTTGAATGCAAACGCCTGGTTTTTTACAATTTTATAAGTTTTGAAAGCGTTTTTCAATGAAAACGCCTGGTTTTTTACAATTTCATAAGTTTTGAAAGAGTTTTTCAATGAAAACGCCTGTTTTTTTTACAAATTTTTCAATTTTGAATGAATTTTTTAATGGAATCGCCTGGGTTTTTTTACAATTCTGACCCCAATTGGATCATTTTCATTTCACCGTTTCTTCCCTTTCACAATCAATTTACTTCAAATGCATTTACTTCACATCAACTGAAGGAAAAATCATTTTGCACTACTGCAATAAATTCACAAAATAATAAAAATCGAATTAAATTGCATTTTATATATAAATTTCTTCATTTTATATGTTCTCCTCTCATTTTGTTCAAACATATCAAAAACATTCTGCTCAACATCAACAATAATTTTTCGTCTTCTGTTTCCCTCATTCAATTCATTGTACATTGAAATGTATACGTTTATTTTTTATATTAATTTAATTCAATTTAATTTTCAATTTTTCATTCAACTGTGTGTCGTTTTGCTTTCCTTGAATGATTTTTAAGTTCATTTTTATTTTTTTTTTTGAAACATTTTCATTACACAAATTTATCAAAGCAATATTTTTTCATCATTTATCATCATTTTTTCGCTGCTTTCATTATTTTTATTATTATTTATCTTGCTGATTATTATTATTATTATTTTTTTGTTAGTATTCAAGTACAAGTGAAAAGTACAAGCAAAAATACAAAATTTTATCTTAAAGAAAATCAGTGAGCTGATTATTTATTTTGTTTGTTGGATTTTATTTTGAATTGAAGTAAAAGGAATATGATGAGAAAAAAAATTGTTTAAATTTCCGTCGTCTTTGATCAGCGAATTTACATTTATTTTTTTGTGTTGTGTTTTTTAGACAAAAGAAAATTTAAATAATAGCTATAATCAAAAAAGATAACGTAACTTAAAATGAAAGGAAAAACGAGTACACACAAAATAACATGAAAAACATTTTTTGTGGAAACTTTTTAGCTTTAGAATTTTTTCCCAGTAAGCATTTATTCAAAAATGTCAATAAATTTGACAACTTTTATAAAAACGTCAAAACAGTCCAAAAAGAATTTGAAAGCAATTTTGAAGAACTTCTTTCAAAGATTATCTTAAATGCGTAGACAAAGCGCTTGATGACATTTCAGCTTCTGTCATCTGTCAACTGTCAAAAAAAAAACCTTTAAGAAATCTGTGAAAACTGGGCTAATTTCGAATTCCATGTTAAAAATATTTTAAGTTAAGTTAATTCAAGTTACCTCAGCTCTAAAATTTCATATAAAACATTGAAATTAATTTCATTTTTGACAGCTGTCAAATTTTGTTTCAAAAATCAAAAACTGACATGTAATTCCTTCCATTAAAGCAATTTTGTAAAAACGACTCATATAAAAATTTGTCAAAGTCATTTTTTATAGGAAATGTCAAATTTTGATTTGAAGTTTGACAGATTCAAAATGACAGTTACTTATGTCAAATTTCTGTTTGTGTTCCCTACAGTTATAAAGAGATATCAATTGCCTATTTTTAGGATGAAAATCAATAAAGTAGAATGGAATTGAGTAAAGTCTTGTCATGATTATCGTTGATTGAAAATAAATGAGAAAAATTTTCCAATATTCTTTTATTGTAACTTTATTTTCATTCATAGAAATCGTAACAATTGAGATTGAAAAATAATGATTTGCTTAAGAAATATTTTCAGTGTCATATTTTGTATCATAACAATTCATTGACTGAATTTCCAATCAAATTTCTTTTAATTAACAAAATTTTTACTAACTTTTATCTCTTTTTGTCTACTTTCAGGTATCATGGATGCGGAAAAGGGACCTACAGTAAGTGTATTTTTCATATGAACTGAAACTCAAATAAAAATCAGCAAAAAAAAAACCGCAATCAAAATCAATTTAGCTCGATGATGAATTTGTTTGTGGTTTTTATTTGAATGTGGCTTTACTTTGACTTACTTGTCACGTCACATATGACACAATTTTTTTCAATTTCATTTCAATTTCAGCATATTAACATCCAACATTTATACGTATACCGGTGATCAACGATTTTCCATAGTCCATCCACCAGATTCAGATGACTACGATCTCAAAATTGAGTACGCCCAGCTACGAGATCGTGGGATCTATGAATGTCAAGTCAATACCGAACCAAAAATCAATTTAGCTGTTCATTTGGATGTAACAGGTATGGGAAAAATTAAAATATGTCAGAAAAAAAGGAGAGAGAATAAATATTGGGCGAAAAAAAACACTTCCGATTTCCGGTGATTTTGTAACCCAATCACACACACAAACACACACACACACACACATGCCATCAATAAAATTTGGTATAACAATGAAAAAGTTAAACATGAATATTATGTGTCATGAGTGTTAATTTTATTTGATGAGTGTGAATTAAGTAGCTAATTATAATGACTACCGGTATCCGATGATGATATTGAAATAACATGAACAAAGGGACGTAATTGGAAGCACATATTAATTAATGTCAATCAAATTATGAAATTTATCAATTTGACACATTCAAAAGCTGATAATAACGATAACGAATAATTTGAGTTGATTTTGAATTGAATTGAGAGAAAATCGATGTTTATGAGAATCATGACACGTGGAGACGCCTTGTTATTTTCGATCTTTTCCTCATCAAAAATGGAGCATCGTCCACTTATGTGACCATTCAAAGGGCATTTTCAGTGTCGAATTCTCTATTTAGGACGCTTTCAATTCATAATGTGATTCATTTCAATTCAATTAATTTCAATTTAATTTTCGAGTAACGATCATCTTTTCCTACATTTTTTATTATAAATTTTTTCATATTAAATGAAAACAAAACCTCATGATCATCATTCATTAACGCTCGGTTAATTTATCCTTTGCTCTAAACAAAAATTGCAATAAATCTGATACAATTTCACTCTTTTCTCATTTTATTGCCATTTTTTCATTGCATCTTCTACATTTTCCTTGAAAAAAATTTCTTTTTCCATATAAATTTGAAATCATGTGCTTGCTCATTCAATTCTCTCACTAAAATATGAATAAATAATAAATAAAACCATAAAAGAAAAAACCAAAAATGAAAAATGTTAAACACAGGTTGTTGGTTATCCATATGATATGTGATATGTGAGTCCACATAAGTCATAAGATAGCAAACAAAACACACTGAGGAGAAAAAAATGAATAGTAATAATAAAAAGGAAAGTTAACTCAATTTTGTTTGTATAATTTATTGCACGACATTCAAATATATATTAAATGTAACGCGTCTATTGTGGGAGATCCGGTTAAAGATCACACACGGCTACACACATTGAATAGAGAGAAGAAAAAAAAACAGTTCAAGGAATGAATCTGAGATAATAAAATGACTCGTGGACTGTGTTACAGTGTGTGAAATCAAACACACAATGACGACGATAAAAAAAATAAAAAAAAAATATTTATGACACAAATATTTCAAATATTTTTCTCTCTCTTTCTATTCACATATATGTATATTATTAGTGTCTTGTGTTGTGTCCTGTTATGTTACACATGTTATCGTTTTTTTTGTTTTCATATAAATATATGTATATAAATTTTTCATATTATTATTGCAGAATATGGAGGTAAACAACATAATAAAAATCTCAGCATTCAAATGGGAAACTCAAAAGGTTTGAATTTTTTCAATAATTTATATTACATTTTTTATGATTTTCGTTTTTTTCCTCTGATTTGAGGAGGTTCTTTGTGTAATTCGATATTTTTTTTTGTATTGAACTGTATAAGATAAACAATTTGTTTTGATATGATGCGAAAAAAAAAGTTACACGTGTTCAATTAACATTGAATGTTTAAATGAGAGAGGAATCTGAAGTGTTTTTGAAACCTTTTGAATCTGGATGTATTTTTAGAGCTTTAAAAATTGTCTGTCAAGGATAAAAACATTTTAATAGAAAATTTTCAATTAAGAAGAGTTCGAATCTGAACTTCCTTGTATAGTGCTATAAAAGCATAGGGTCACAGTGATTTCTTTCCAGGTTAGTAAATTCGTTGCCAACGCTGCAATAGATCTCATGGTATGTGTTGGATCTAAAATTGTTAATTTTCGATGCTAGGATTTGCCTCCATGCCTTCTGCGATACTCTTCGATGTCTTGAGCCCTAGGGATTTCAAAATAGAATTGCCCATACTTTATTATCGACGTCAATACACAGGTACATTTTTGATCTTCCAGTGCTTGCTCTCGGGCTATCAGTCAGGTCCAATATGTATTCTCGTTATCATGATCAAAGGGCTTAAGCTTTAATTCTGCCATCTCATTGACAAACTCAACAAGTGTTAACCCTTGGCGTAATTCAAACAATCAAATTGACTTCACTTAAAACTACATCTATTCACATTAAAATCAAACTTATGGCTAATTAAATTAAATTCTTTTAAAACTCGATTCACTGGCTCATTGGACAAATAGTTTGATCTTGAAACATTCCTTACAAAAAGCCGCTGGTGTCTTATAAGCACCACAGGACAATGAAAATTCATCTTTGCAAGTATATACGGGCATTTCAATCAGCACCAGCATCATCTTACCATCTTTACTTACTATAAGGCTCTCGCTGATTGAATATTGATCAAGAACCGACAGATTTTGATAACAGCTGATTGAAAGTTCCAACTTACCATATTTTCATTGTTATTTATCTTGTATTCCCTTTGAGCCAAGTCACAATGCCTGCAAAATGATCACGTGTCTGAAATTTCAAGTTACCTTTACCTTTCCTTAGTGTTATAGACCTTCAAGACCTCTCCATGATCTTGATTTGCTCGAGTCCTTATTTTCATCATAGGGCATCGTCATCATGGTCCATTTCGCCTCGTAATTCTCTGGAAAAAAAATAACAAATTCTAGTCAAAAAAAGCTTCATTATATGAAAATTAAATTCATTCAATTGTAAATTGAACAATTAACTTTCCTTTCAGCGACATCCATCAGTTTCATTACATTCAAAAAAAAATTAAATTTTGTTTCAATTCATTTTTGTTTTTTTTTAAACGAGAAATAATGATAAGCAAGTTCAAAATATACCAAAAGTTCAAAAAACAAAATCAAGAGAAAAACCAAAATTAAATATAAACCAAACAATAAATAAACAAAAAAGTTTCTTTTTCGTTACATTCATTGAATGGCTCGTACTTAACGTAATTGACCGTGTATTTTAAGTCAATTCCAGAAATTATTATTAAGAAAAATTAACTTTTTTTTTTGTTTCATTTCATGTTTAAATTTTTTTAAAGAAAAATGAATATTGAACACGATTTTAATTTAATGGAAATTTTTTTGTTGTTTTTTTTTTATTTCCATAAATAGCGGCACGTGCAAAAATTTTAGGTTCCTTAGAAGTGTATGTCAAACGTGGCAGTACAATATCATTAGCGTGCGCTGTCAATATTCATGCGTCATCAATTGTGTGGTAAGTTATTTTTTATTCCATATTTTTACAATGAAATTCAAACCACAAAATTAATTTAAAAAAACATTGAAAATTATAATAATTAGGAGTTTTTTTCTTTATATTTTTGTCATCGTCTTTTCTTGTTAACACACACACACACATGGAACAGGTACCATGGCCAACAAGTTGTCGATTTTGATTCAGTTCGTGGTGGTATTAGTTTAGAAACAGAAAAAACCGATGGTGGTACAACGAGTCGATTACTGTTAACACGAGCCCAATTAAGGGACTCGGGCAATTACACGTGTGTACCAACAGGAGCTGTTTCAGCCTCAGTCCAAGTTCATGTGCTGAATGGTAAGTCACAATCAAAAAAATTTTCATTGAAATAACCATTTTTATTATTATTCGTTAAGGTGAACATCCGGCCGCAATGCAAACCAGTAGTGGTGTTCCATGTCCATCGCATACAGCATTACTAGTGCTATGTTTGTTAACTTTGTATAATAGGAATCATTTATATTTATATAGCTCACTATTTCAAACCATATCACATATTTTAACATTTCCGATTACATCCAGTAGTGCATCGTTTTCAAGATGATTACAATTGTCATAAATGTACCAGATTTATAATAAAAATAAAAAAATTACAATTGTAACTGTAAAATAGGATGATGATGACAGTGTGTAATATCAAGTAATAAATACACAAGCAAAAAAACAATGATAAGAAATTGAATTTTATGTAGGTGAAAAAATTAAATTGAAAAAGTATAAGTAACTATTAAATGATGCTGATGATAATGTTTATATGATAAAAGAAACATATGGATCGATATCATAAGGGAAATTTCAATCTTAAAAGGTGTTCATTGCATAAGATTTTATGTTGTGATTTGAAAATGACCTACAATTCACTACTCAAAGAGCTACACAAGCTAGAGGACTTATTACTTCAAATGACGCTAAAATAAGTCACAAAGAATCCTGGAACTCACTGAAATAAAAACTATCTAGCGCCATTATCATCGTAACAGTCAACAATGCTTCTAAAATGAATGAAACCGTTAGACTCATATGGGTCTCTGATCTGAAAAGCATCTCTATTGAGGAAATAGAAAACTTCAATGACATGATAAGTACTGTCGAACAATTGGATTGCTTCGACCGACATTTGAACATGGGGGTCCCACTCCCTCTCTATAAAATCATTTTTGATTCTCAGATACTTCCTGTCGATGTCACAATAGAGTACTTAAGGGTTAGCGTCAGAACATGGTGTCCAAGCCCACGAGAGTGTTTGAACTGCCTAGATTTTGGTTGCATGAATACGAGTTCAAAATATAATCCTTAAAGTCATGAGCCCAGTAGACATCAGTAAACACAGAGAGGAAAATCAAAGAACAGAAACCAAGCTCTAAAATGCTTAGGTCAAGGTAGAGGTCAAAAATTGTCGTATTCACTTTTTTATGAATGAAATATCCCTCATGATGATGGTAATCACACTTTTTTAAAAAATAAACGAAATTTGAAAAGAATAAAAAATACTGTAAATAAATAATTGATATCATTATAATGAGAACTGTTTTTTAATATAAAAAAAATTATAATGAAAATAATCCAATCCAATAATGAGTTTTATTTTTTTTTTAAATAAAATAAATGATGATAATAATTATCAAATAAAAAAAATTGTAAAACAAAAAGAATAATTAATTTATCTGATAATTTTAATCATCATCTGGATAAAGTTATTTAATGAAAAAAATGATGTTAATCAAAACAGATAAAAAATGTATATAAATAAATTAAAAAAAAAAATAAATAAACCAATTAATTAACAATTATCAATGAAACACAGGAATAAACCCCAAACATTAATAATAACACTAATAACGATAAAATAAATTAAAAGTAATAAATGTATCAAAAAAACTCATCAAGATTTAAAGAAATGTCAAAAAAATAATAATTTTAACCCAATTTTAATCGAAAAAACATCTTTTGGCAATATTTTATATGAAATTCAAATAAAATCAAAACATATTCTTGTCTTAATCGTCAACTTGAATGAAAAGTTTGAAGTCTGAAATTTCGTTAAATGAGTGATGGTGATAAATTTCAATGAAAACGAACTTCGTTCATTAAAGAAAATTAATGATAACGATTATTTTAATACTTAAAGGGAAAGATGATCAAAATACTAATAAATTTCGAATAAAAGTACCTTTTTAAAAGACAAAGAAAAAGACTCATTGAAATTATTATTATTTTTTTATTATTTATTTGAAACAAAATTCGAAACTTACCAAAACAATATTTGTATAAAATTATACTAACTGATAACAACAAATATAAAATCAAATTAAAAAAAAATTAAATTTAAAACAAAATGGAGGGAATAAAAACATTTAATATGTAATTTTAAATTTAAGATGAAAATTAACAAACGAAATAATGATTATTATGATAAAATAATGAAAAGAAATGATTAAAATTAATATTAAATTTGTAGCTAAAATTAGAGATTATTATTATTATTATTAAAAGTAGATTATAAAAATAAAAAATATATATATAAATATTGTATGAAAGGTGAATCCTGCAATTGAGTAAATTCGTATGATCGCCGATAAGCAGACCATCGTTTGACAGTTAACCGAACAATAAAAACGATTTACAAGCTCTGTTTTTCTATTAAACTTTCAAATAATTAATTAAAAAAGTGCTTCTACAGTCATTTTATTTAATTATATTTACATGAAATTGTAATGTCTGCTTAAAAGTGTATTATGGATAAATAAAATGAAAATTGTACTGAAAAAGCGTGTTTTAATCAAAACATATAAATTTTAAATCATCATATTTTCCAAAAAATGAACTTCGAAAACTGCGCACTTTTTGTATATGAATTTTGAAAATTGCGCATTTTTTGTATATGAATTTCGAAAACTGCGCATTTTTCGAACATTGAAAGTTTTAAAAAATTAACCTCCTCATGTTTATGTTCTCCTGGTACTTTTGAATCAAAAAAGTAATATAAATATGGTAAAAATCTGGAGCTCAGTAACAGGAGAATATAAACATGAGGAGGTTGATATTTAAAAATGTTTGTATAACAGTTTTTTTGTATAACAGTTTTTTTGTATAACAGTTTTTTTGTATAACAGTTTTTTGTATAACAGTTTTTTGTATAACAGTTTTTTTGTATAACAGTTTTTTTGTATAACAGTTTTTTGTATAACAGTTTTTGTAGAACAGTTTTTTGTATAACAGTTTTTTGTATAACAGTTTTTGTATAACAGTTTCGAGTGTTCCATTTTCCATTCGTTTCATGTGTTCCATTTTCCATTCGTTTCACTTGTTCCATTTTCCAGTCGTTTCACGTGTTCCATTTCCCACACGTTTCACGTGTTCCATTTTCTACACGTTTCACATGTTCTATTTTCCAGTCGTTTCACGTGTTTCATTTTCCACACGTTTCAAGTGTTCCATTTTCCACACGTTTCAAGTGTTCCATTTTCCACACGTTTCAAGTGTTCCATTTTCCAGTCGTTTCACGTGTTCCATTTTCCACACGTTTCAAGTGTTCCATTTTCCACACGTTTCAAGTGTTCCATTTTCCACACGTTTCAAGTGTTCCATTTTCCACACGTTTCAAGTGTTTCATTTTCCACACGTTTCAAGTGTTCCATTTTCCAGTCGTTTCACGTGTTCAATTTTCCACACGTTTCACGTGTTCCATTTTCCACACGTTTCAAGTGTTTCATTTTCCATTTGTTTCACGTGTTCCATTTTCCATTCGTTTCAAGTGTTTCATTTTCCACACGTTTCAAGTGTTCCATTTTCCAGTTGTTCCACTTTGATTGTGTTTCATTTTCCATTCGTTTCATAACCTCCTTATGTTTATGTTCTCCTGTTACTTTTGAATCAAAAAAGTAATATAAATATGGTAAAAATCCGGAGCTCAGTAACAGGAAAACATAATCATGAGGAGGTTGTGGAACGAATGGAAAATGAAACACACTCAAAGTGGAACGATTGGAAAATGGAACACTTGAAACGAATGGAAAATGGAACACTTGAAACAAATGGAAAATGGAACTCGTGAAACGACTGGAAAATGGAACACGTGAAACGAATGGAAAATGGAACACGTGAAACGTGTGGAAAATGAAACTCGTGAAACGAATGGAAAATGAAACTCGTGAAACGTGTGGAAAATGGAACACATGAAACGAATGGAAAAAGAAACACATGAAACTGTTATACAAAAAAACTGTTATACAAAAAACTGTTATACAAAAAACTGTTATACAAAAATTTTTAAAAATTCACCTCCTCATGTTTATGTTCTCCTGTTACTGAGCTCCGGATTTTTACCATATTTATATTACTTTTTTGATTCAGGAGAACATAAACATGAGGAGGTTAATTTTTTAAAACTTTCAATGTTCGAAAAAGTGCGCAGTTTTCGAAGTTCATATACAAAAAAGTGCGCAGTTTTCGAAGATAACTTCAGGATTTATATGTTTTGATTAAAACACTCATTTTCAGTACAATTTTCATTTTATTTATCCATAATACACTTTTAAGCAGACATTACAATTTCTTGTAAATATAATTAAATAAAATGACTGTGTAAGCACTTTTTTAATTAGTTATTTGAAATTTTTAGAAAAACAGAGCTTGTAAATCGTTTTTATTGTTTGGTTGACTGTCAAACGATGGTTTGCTTATCAACGATCGTTCAAATTTACTCAGTTGCAGGAATCACGGTTCATACAATAAAATTATTTAAATATAATAGAAAATTAAAGTTAAAATTATTATAAATATTAAAATTATATTATAATGATTAGGTAAAAATTGGA
This sequence comes from Culicoides sonorensis, assembly GCA_900002565.1. Classification (NCBI taxonomy): domain Eukaryota; kingdom Metazoa; phylum Arthropoda; class Insecta; order Diptera; family Ceratopogonidae; genus Culicoides; species Culicoides sonorensis. Next base: position 718,912 of record LN483380.1, read on the forward strand.
AAATAAATGAATATTAAAAGAAAACTTTAAATTTTGGATTGTTTTTTATTTAATTGAAAAGAAAAGAAGAATAAGGGTTAAGGTAAGTGTTTCATTTTTCATCTGTTCCACTTTGTGTGTTTCATTTCCCATTTTTTTTAATTGAACTTGAAAAATTTACAGATTTTACAGCAAAATACACTGAAGTCAATTTAATTACAAAAAGAAATTTAATCGACAAAAGAAAATTTGAATTTATTTCTTTGACTATGTGATTAAAATGCATATAAATATCTTTGCCTGATCTCGTTCTTCCTCGAACTTTCATGTCATAAATCTTTTGCAATTTTTGTCTATTACTCTCAACACTGTTGTATGTTTTTGTGTTATGTAGTGAGTGAGTGTAAGGAAGAGAAATATCTTATTTTTAATAGTAATAATATTTTATTATTTAATGAATAGAATAAAGTGCTGTGATACAATCTTTTGATGTTAAATTCCATAAATTTTATACCAAAACTACCAGTTTCATATAAAAAGAAATTCATAGATAAATTGTATATTTTATTTAAGCACTTTAATATTCACACAGTTGGTGGCCTCTGTCTAGATTTTCAATTATTATCTTTATGTTGCTGTGTGTATTTGAGTGCATTGTACACGAATCTGGTGATTTCCAGGAAAAAGTATAATTTTTCCATTTAAATTTAATTTAATTTAAGACACAGACCGAATCACACCAAAATAAATTGCATGTTAAAGTAGTTGAATATGTGAATTGAATAAATTTAAAAAAAATGTTTCATTTAATAAATATACGCATATAAACATTTAAAATAAAATAAAAAACAAAAAAGGAATGTGCCAAATATCTGGCTGCAATATATATTAATTTGAGGTACACACACACACACACACTCATACACACACGTAGCGTACACTATCATTATATTATTTAAGGTGGTTTGAACAAAATTTGTGGCTGCAGACTCTTTTAAATGCTGTTTAATATTTCAATATAACACCAACTTTGTGGTTTTTTTATTGTTGCATCAATGATTTACAATGAAAATGTTGAAAAAAACTTTTTCATTATTACAATTAAATGCTTTTAATGACATTAAAATTGTTCTTTGTATATAACGACTCGTATCAGCTGATACTTGAAGTGAATAAAAAAAAATTAAAAAATTATCAAGGTCAAATAATTTTCTTTTGCATTTTACGTTTAATCTCCCATCAATTCAATCAAATTGATTTTTACATCACAGGAACACAAAAATAATTTCCAATTCATTTCATTTCATTTTCATTCATTTTCCGTTTCTTTTCCTCTTTTTTTATTACAAGTTTTTTTTATTATTATTATTCATTTCGATTAACAGTTGAGTTAATCCATTAATTTGAATTGTCGTGACAAGCGTTCTTTGGAAAGCAGTTACTTTTAAAGGAAAGAAAAAGATAAATTATTACTGTTTAAGTCCTTATTCGTTCATTTGATTCATTTGTCTTTAAATTTAATGTGAAATGTGATGAGCTTCCAATTTTTCGTTAAGTGGGAATGAAAACACTTCAAGGTCTTAAATCTTCGTTAAGTGACACTGAAAGCACTTCGAGGTCTTTTATCTTCTTTAGGTGTCACTGACAAGCACTTCGAGTTCTTAAATGTTCGTTAAATGGCACTGAAAGCACTTCAAGGTCTTAAATCTTCGTTAAGTGACACTGAAAAGCACTTCAAGGTCTTAAATTTTCGTTAAGTGACACTGAAAGCACTTCAAGGTCTTAAATCTTCGTTAAGGGGCACTGACAAGCACTTCAAGGTTTTAAATCTTCGTTAAGTGGCATTGAAAGCACTCCGAGATCTTTAATCTTCGTTAAGAGGCACTGACAAGCACTTCGAGGTTTTAAATCTTCGTTAAATGGCATTGAAAGTACTTCGAGGTCTTAAATCTTCGTTAAGCTCCACTGAAAGCACTTCGAGGTCTTAGATGTTTGTTAAGTGGCATTGAAAGCACTACGAGGTCTTAAATCATCGTTAAGTGGGGCAAAAAATCACTACGAGGTCTTAAATCTTCGTTAAGTGCCACTGAAAAGCACTTCAAGGGCTTTAATCTTCGTTAAGTGGCACTGGAAACCACTTTCAAGGCCCAATTCTTCGATAATTACAATTCACATTCCTAAAACGATTCCCTCGCACTAAATCAATTCAAAATCCCCAGAATCAGGTCCATTACCTCATAATTTTTCCTGTTAACATAAAATTCCTCGCTTCAAATTCACTCATATCGAACATGTGCTCACTCGAAAGAGAGTTATTTCAACATATTGTGTATCAAATGAAAAATTTATTATTTGAAATAAAATTCCCTTCACTTCCATATACACATACACACACAATGCAATATGTGAATAAATCTAAAACGAAAAAAACATTTTTTAGCCAATGGATAGCCAAAACGTGATATTGATGTTCATGGAAGTGAGTCAAATGCGTGGATTTGCTAAAAAAATATATATAATAATAAAATAAATTGATTCCGACATAAGGATTGAATGAGCACATTTAAAAAAAAAAAATACAACAACAAAAAAATTTACTGAAATCGAGCACATTCAACTCAAAAATTTTACATGGCATCATCACACTTTGGGACGAGACAGCTTAGAAAAAAAAAATTGTATATAAAAATTCAGATTAAAAAATGTTAAATTACTTACTTTGTCATCAAACACCCGAGTTGACATTTAAACAAAAATTGTACTAAAGTGAATTGTGAAACATTTTCACGTCACTTGTAGTGTGTACAGGACAAAAAAAATGAAATCCTGTTAAATATTTTTTTTTTGTTATTTTCACGGAATTTGAATGAGATGCTTGAAGGATTACAACACATATAACACACGGTATTAAAACTCAGGTAACAAACATGTCAGTTAAAAAGTTGAGAAAAATATGTAAAAAAAAAATTTAATCCAATGTATTCCGTGCCTTCAGCGAAATGAGTGTGTTTTTTTGTGTGTATGCGTCTCTGTATGGATTTAATTTGTTGTGTTAAATTATGAACTTTTTAATAGAATTGTCTTGTAAATTCTTTTCAAGGACTTTTCAATAACAAAATATTTTATGATAATCATTTGTAATCTGCTAATGATGTTTCCTTTTAAGATATAAGTAAAATTTACAGACAAGTAAGAGAGAAGTTTTGAGGAGATTTGAGTTGAAAAGTTGATAAATTTTAATTTGATTTGGAATTACGAGGATAAGGAGATAAATTCAGATTTTTTTGCCCCTAAATATATGCAATGTACTTTTGGGCATTTCAGCAAAGTTGACGATCGGAAAATTTTCTGCAATTTTCTCTTCAATTAAATTGCTCTGAGGCAAAGGAAACGTGTTTTTTCATTTAAAAAACGTTGAATAAGCTCAAACTTGTGATTTGATCATTTTTGGCCCCTTAATGTATGCAATATCGACTTGGTCAGTTCAGCAAAGTGGCAGCTTGAAATATTCTCTACAATTTTGCTTCAGGTCACTTTTGCCTAAAACTTACGAAAACATGATTTTTTTACTCCAAAACCAAAAAAATTAGCTCAAAATTGTGTATTTTGCCATTTTTGGCCTCTTAATATATGAAATATCGACTTGGTCAGTTCAGTAAAGTTGTAGCTTGAAACATTCTCTATAACTTTGTCTCAGGTCACTTTCGCCTAAAACTAACAAAAATATGATTTTTTCTGATAAAACTTAAAAATTTGATTTAAACTTACATTTTTAACGTCCCGCGACAGGAAACTTCGCCCAGATTGACGTAAAATGACCCCTTGATGGACTTCACAGCTTCAATTACATTCCATATTATAAAATGGCCTGTATCTTCGTAATTTAACGTCCGACACGCCTCAAAATTCGTTCAATTCTCATTTCACTGAACATTTCAAAAATAATTAGTGTGAACCAGCCTCGATGTGACATTACGCAATTATGTCAGGTTTCACTGCAAAAAAAAAAACAGATTATATTAAAATAAAAATAAAAATATTTATTTAACTACCAAAATAATAATAATAAAATATTTAACTGATCAGATATGTGTAGAAACGTGAACTTTTTATTCATTAAATTACTTTGAAAGGGAAAAAAAGCACACACACACACACAAAATTTGTTTAAATTTTCATTTAATTTGATTAAATGACATAAATACGAGAGGAAAAAAATGATATTTGCGACTGTGTGCATTCAAATAAAAACTATTTTTTTTTTGTTTAACTGAAAAAAATGTATTTTTAAGCATCCTACGCATCAATAAAAAATACATTTCACTGAAACACACCCACAGACGAACAATTTTCACATTGAATTTCGATTAAATTTCATATCAGATATGTTTTAAATAAAAAAAAGAGAGCGGAATGTTTGATGATACGAAAAGCGTGACAATTAAATTTTGCTTTTAAATATATATCAAAAAAATTCAGAGAAAAAAAATAGGAAACAAAGGATACCAAATAAAATTCACACTTTTTTAGATATTCTCTGTGTGATATCATTCACAGAGATGAAAATGAAAAAAAAAATTATTCTTTTTCCAAGTTTGTTCAAGTATGATAGTGATATGTGTTTAAAAATCATTATTTAACAATGAAATTTGTCACACTGGTCTCGTGTATGATTTTTTTTGCCTCTATCTTAATTGTTTTGAAAGTGAACACAATAAAAATAATCGCCTGAAATTAACAAAATTTAATAAAAATACGTTTCCTGTTGCATTTTCGATATTTTTCATATTGACCTTGTTACATTTCATCATGGAAATTAATTTCAAAATCAAAATAGATGCAAGTAAAATTGTAACCGGAAATGAAAAGACAATATCAATTTGAATTTTCTTTAAACTTCCGTTCAATTTATTTACATTTTCTATTTCACATTAATGTGCATGCCGGAAAATTGCAATGTTTAATTATTTGACTTCTTACTTGCTTGTTCGTTAAGTAGACTGATTTTGAATTGCAATTTAGTTTGAATATTTATTTGCGATTATGTTTGTTTGCTTTTTGTTTGTATTGAGGGGATACATGGAGAGATTTGCATTTAAATTGGGTTAAGGAATTAAATTAAATGAATTTAGTTAAAAACCAGGCGTTTCCATTCAATGAGATTACTGAAAGATAAAAAAGTTACCTAGAACGTTTTTTTAATTTTCATGTTTGTTAGCTGGGATGAAATTTACTTAGGAATCCCACAGTACTTCGAGCTGGGTGCCATTTAACAATGAACCGCTGAAATGAAATGAAATTTAGTCTTTCTTTTTATTACAATTTTAATGTTAGTAAATTTTTTTTTAATTTAATAAAAAAATTTACAAGGAAAATAATAAACCGTGCAAATTTATGTTTATAATTCTTCTGCTTGTTTAAAAAATAAACATAGACCTACATAGTTATTATAAAACTTTGATGGAAATTGCATGTGCAACGGATATAACTCTGCTAATTATTATAATAACGACAAGGATGATGGTAGTTGTGTTGGTGAGTGCAATTATTTAGTTAAATTTAAAATTTTACAGTTTTTTTGTCTGTTTTCCAGTTTTTATGAGTTTTTTTGTTGTTTATGTTCAAATTTGGGTAGAAAAAAGTTTATTTTAATGGTTTTTGTTTTGAAAAAATTAATAAAATCCTCATGGAAACCTTTGAATCATGGTTTGTACAGTATAAGGTGAGTCGTTTCATCGTATTGGGCGCTTTGAGACCCCTGTAAAACATGAATTTTAATGAAATTGAAAAATATCGTTATATTGATTGCATACATTTAGGAAAAATCATTGATGCCATTTATAGCCTAATTTTCCTTGTGGAAATCTTTAACAAAAGCTCTGTATCGAAGAAGGTGATTCAAAGCATCGTCTCGAACGCCTTGAGAACCCTTTTAACAAAATTTAAATATAGCATCATGTTGATTGCATACCTTTAGGTGTTAAGATAATTTACTTACACATGAAAAATCTCCATTTACGGCATTTTGTACTTCAGAATCTTTTTAGCCTATCAAAACCGTATTTTGGCTCATTCAGCTCTAATTATTACCATAATTTAAAAGTAACGTCATATTGATTGCATACCTTTAGGTGTTAAAATAATTTACTTAAATATAAAAGGATTCATTTAATGGCATTTTCCCTTTAAGAGCCCTTGTTCGACTCGTTTAAAACTGAATTTTAGCTCCTGAAGCTCTCATTATTAAAATAACGTCTTGTTGATTGCATACAATTAGGAAAAATCATAATTTCTATATATAGCCACATTTACTGTTGTCCTTGTGGAAATCTTTAACAATAGCTTTATACAGAAAAAAGTGACTTAAGGCACCGTCTTGAACACTTTGAGATCCCTGAAAACAAAATTAAATTTAGCATCATTTTTATTGCATAATTTTAGATGTCAAAATAATTTACTTTCACATGAAAAAACTCCATTTACGGCATTTTCCACTTCAGAACCCTTTTAGCCCATCAAACCTGTATTTTGGCTCGTTCAGCTCTAATTATTACCATAATTTAAAAGTAACGTCATATTGATTGCATACTTTTAGGTGTTAAAATAATTTGCTAAAACATAAAAAGCTCCATTTAATGGCATTTTCCACTTCAGAGCTCTTTTTTGAACCATTAGATCGCATTTCAGCTCCTGAAACTCGCACTATTAAAATAACGTCTTGTTGATTGCATAGATTTAGGTGTAAAAAAAATCGTTTTTTAACTAAATTTTCCGTTTATCGTCAAATTTGATTGCAATGACCCACATTTAACAATAAAATTACATTAATAAAAAACTTAAAACGAAACATTTAAAAGTAACTGTCATTATTTTTTCTTCTTCTTTTTTTCTTCTTATAAAAATAATAATAACCAACTTGTTTTATTTTAATTATTTTTTATCCAAATAAAGCAGTACCATGCAATTATTTACTGCAGTTTCTGTGTTTATTATTTTTTTTTTTGTTATTCATTGTAACAATTTTACATTTTCTGACTTAATTTTAAATAAATAAATTTCCTTATTAAAAAATTTACTTCTTGTTTTTTTTTTAAATGTCGAAAATAAAATAAAATAAAAAAAACTATACCAGAAGCTTTCTACAAAACTTTTTTACATTTTTTATTTTTAATTTCGTACTTGTTATAATCTGTTAATTAAAAAAATGTCATGAACATCCTGTTTATAATAATCACAACAATAACTTATTATCATGATTTTTTTCATATTTTCTTGACTTCATAATTTAAAAATGTTCAAAATGTTTTACAACTGTAGGGTGAAAAAAATGATGATAACTTTTTAATTTGTTATTTATTTGATGTTAAAAATTTACTGTTAAATTAAATTCAAATCATTTCCAAAATTCATATCAAATGTAATTTCAATTAATTTACAAAATACTCCAAAAAGTATGCAATTGATATGACATATTGCAATTTTATATTCATTGCATCTTAAAGAGCCTTGATTTTGAAATAATATTTGATTGAGTACTATCCTGAAATGTAATAAAACAACAAATAATTTGTGATGAGAATTTTAATAAAAATTATTACAAAAAATTTCTGACAAGTGACAAGGAAATTGATATTAAATTTTTCTTTGTCTAGACATTTTAATAATACTTAATTCGTTTCTGAGAATTGATTTAAGTTGCAAAATATTACTTTACATGACCTGACAAACATTATCTGAAAATCACTTGTAAGCTCACAACACATAAATTTACTTGTGATCCGAATTTCATTGAAATGAAAATGTGAAGTAAATTTACTGATAAGTTCCTTTGTTGTGTGTTTTGTTTCTAATCTTGAACAATATTTTTTTTTGGCTATTGTTCAAAAGTTTTGAAGGGGTTTTAAATGGAATTACAATTGAAAATGCGCTTTTTGGACCACTTTGAAGTTCGTATCAGGTGAAAAAGTTAAAATGGAAGAAAAAAATTTAAATATGAAATGTGTATTGCATAACTTTAGGAAAAAAATTCTTTTCGACGAATTTCATCAAATGCACTTCATTTAAATTATTTGTACAATTTTTTTTCAATTTATTTTAGAAGCCATGTCGTTTACACTACATATGACCACATGTCAGTCTTTTGTTTAACTTAATTGGGTTCCAAAGTGGTTTCAGATAAAAATCTTCAATGCTCATTTTGTTGTTTTTAAAAAAAATCTCTTGTATGTGTCACTCTTTAAGTATTTTGTTTATATTTTTTTGGTTTGTAACTTTAACATTGGATTTGTTTCAATTTCATTTGTATTTTTTTTTTTTGCTTAGTCTCAAGCAGACAAGACACACCATGATAACACTCTGTGTAATTCATTGATTACATGTTAACAATTTCATTTTTTTTCTATTTTCTGTACTGAAGCTTACAGAACAAGTTTCAATGTGAATGTAAAAGTTCATGAAATAAGATGAGTACAAAAAAAAATTTGTAGTGGTAAAAACAAAGATAATTTTGTTAAAATAATGTAAATTGAATGTAATGAAGAAAGTTTGAGTTCGCTTCTGATTAAAAAGTTAAGAAAATTCATTTTATGTGATGTTTTTTAATGAAAATTAATCAGCAACTGCATTTTCTTGTTTTGATGGATCTTAACTGAAATTGTAATTTAACACCAAGAAATCTGAAGAGCTTTAAAGTAAATGGCGAGTTAAACTTAAAAATCCCGAAGCTATGCAATCAGTTGTGCATGTTTAAATTTTTTTCACATATTTTAAGTTCAATTTCAGCCATTTTAGTACCAATAAAGTACTAGTTAGCTATCGTTAGTCGAAATTTTACTTTGGAACTGAAAACCTTTCTTAAGTAAATCCTGGAATTTAAAAAAAAATCCGAAAGTTATGCAATGCGTATTCCATATTTAACATTTTTCAGCGTTTTAAACGAAATTTCGGAATTTTGAGCACTATAAAATCCAACAAATTCCAAATTTAAGGTAATCCACACACTTTAAAATATATTTTCATGTAATTTCACTGCAACATCATTAAATTTACATTACAACAATAATAATTATAATTTTCCCTGATTTCTGTTGTTTTTTTTACAACCACATATTGTAACATGTTTTTCATGTTAAACTTGAACAAGTAAATTCATTTTATTATTACTATTATTTTCGAAAAATTATATAATGAACCTAATTAAAGTATGTTGAACATCATCACTTCCTATTAAAATTACATTAAATTAATGTTTGAATTTCACTTGAAATGATTTTTCCTTGAGTAAAATTTTTGATTGTAATTTCATTTCTCTGAAAGCAGGTAAATGAATTTCGATAAAAAAAATTTGAGAGAACTGACATTCAAATATTTTGAATGAATGGAACCAATTAACTTGATGAGAGCATTTGATAGTTATTAAAAGTATAATTTTATAAACATGTTCATTAAATAAAAAAACACACTAATTTCCTACAATAAACACAAAACATTCTAAAATTAGATCAAATTAAAGTGTTTTTTGAAAATATATTTAATAAAATGAACACCTACGATAAAATTTTCATTTAAATTAATCTCATTTGATCTTGAAATTTTTTTTAGGTCACTTAAGAAAATGTTCAGAAGAGAGCAGCAAAAAAATTAATATTCACGTTCACTCTAAAGGATACGTTAAACTAATTACAAGCGACTAACTCATTAGTAACTAGCCATAAGCGACATTTCAGGAAAATTTACAACAATATATGTAAAAATATTGTTAATTACAATTGTAGTGTCCAATTCACTCGACACAAGGGAATTTTACTTTAACAGGGGTATTCAATTCGATGTGACTTGAAATCGATCTGTTTGGATCTGATCGAAGGTGTCTTGTCTCAGGTAAGGAAATTTTTAAAAATTTTAGAGGATTGATTATAAAATTTCGAAAACCCATGGAAAGGCAAAAGGAATCAGATTTTTACGGTGGCTATTAAGCCTGCACTGAACCCATCAGTACTGCCCATCGGCATACCTGTCATCCGAGGGACTTAGCTTTTATCCTGTCATCCCAAGCAGTCACCACCTTTATCTAGCCTTTAACTCAAATTGAGTAGCCGGAAAAAGGGGCATTTGAGATAGTAAAGTTTCATGGCTGAAGCCTGAATCGAACTGGCAACCTTAAGTTTGATAGTTCAACACGTTAACCACTGCACCGTACAATCTAAGGAAATTGAACATCCCTGCACGTGATATTTAAAATAAAAATCAAAAATCCTTCCACTAATGTGATTCGCAACAATTTTTTCTCTCAACTTATTATGAAAGCCACTACCAACTGTTATAATCCTTGCAAAAATTACAAAAAAAGGAATAAAAAATCATACAAATGTGTTAAATTTAACACAATTATAATAATAATTCTACCCTAGAAAAGTAAATTATACAAATTTTTTTTGTTACAACTCATTTTAACTCATTTTCTTTTATTCCAGCGAAGTGACAATACGATTTTTATCGTAGTCGTACATGAAACATGAGTTCAGTTTCCTATTTAATGCATTTCATTTCATGATTTATATCCTGTGTCATACGTGTGTGTGTGAGTTGTTGGACATCATGACGCATTAAAATACAACAAAAAAAATGCAATTTTATGCGAGTTAAATTACTGAACAAGCAACACTTTTTTCCCTTCTTCAACATAATGAAAATGCAGGAAATTATATGCATTTGAAAGTAAGATGATTGCGATTTAACTTGCAAATACTGACTAAAAATAGAGGAAAAAAAAGTGGAAATATAACACATGTTTTTATGCATTTTAATTGTACTTTGTACACATGCACCTTGTTAAGTGACGTTAAAAAACATTACGGGACATTTTCAATGAAAAAGTTTTTGTGTTGCAGAAATTACTCACATTTTACAGTATGTTCAAATGATACAAAGTATTGTAATTGTAAAAAAATTACATTTCAAGTTGTTAGAAATGTAAAATGCAATGAAAATGTTAATTTTCTTTCATTAAAATGTGATCCAGCCTAACAGTAAAAGCAGAAAACTTTTAACATCACACTTGGTTGATTACAAGACTCATCATGGATATGAAAAAAAATATTTAACATAGAAGAGAAAATTAAAATGAGACAAACATTTCCCTTATACACATAAACATGTTTTTCATTGCAATTTTTTGTTGTTGTTGTTGTTGTTGTTACATTTAATGTTCAAAATGTATGAATAAAATTTGAAAATGCATCTGCGTTCTGTTGTTGTAATTATAATGAAAATAATAAAAAATTATAAAAAAATATTACATGATAATAAAAAAGGAAAAAAAGTTTTTTGATGTTTTTTTGTATTTTCATTTTAAAAATTAGACACGGTTATGATGATGATGATTATTCAAGAGCTTATAAAAACCAAACAAAACATGTATCACAAAGAGAATTGTGATATTAAAATGTTGTTTTTTTATTTATTTTTGTAATGAGTGTTAAAATTAAATGCCAGAATAACATTCAAAAAAAACTTTGAATATTTGAAGTTTGAAGAATGGCGTCATTCAAAAATAAATTAATAATTAAACGCGTTGAATATGAAATTTGTGAAATGTGTGGTCTGAAAATTAACACTTTGTTTATGAAGTGAAATTTTGGTGCTTATAAAAATGAAGTTTAACTTATTGCTTTGAGATTGGGCTCCAACGATTGGGCTCAAGGGCCTGAAAACGGTCAAAATTTTCAAAATGGTGGAATTTTACAAAATTTTCAACATTGCGAATTTTTCAAAATTTTACAATTTTTCAAACTAAAGGAAATTTTCCAAAAATTTCAAACTAAAGGAAATTTTCCAAAAATTTCAAACTAAAGGAAATTTTCCATTCATTTCAAACCAAAGGAAATTTTCCAAAAATTTCAAACTAAAGCAATTTACAATAAATTTTATACAAAAGGAAATTTTGCAAAAATTTCAAACTAAAGAAAATTTTCCAAAAATTTGAACTAAAGGAAATTTTGCAAAAATTTGAACTAAAGGAAATTTTCCAAAAATTTCAAACTAAAAGCAATTTTCCAAATATTTTGAACTAAAGGAAATTTTTCAATCATTTCAAACTAAAGGAAATTTTCCAAAAATTTCAAACTAAAGGAAATTTTTCAAACATTTCAAACTGTAGGAAATTTTACAAAAATTTCAAACTAAAGGAAATTTTCCAATCATTTCAAACTAAAGGAAATTTTGCAAAAATTTCAAACTAAAGGAAATTTTGCAAAAATTTCAAACTAAAGGAAATTTTACAAAAATTTCAAACTAAAGGAAATTTTCCAATAATTTCAAACCAAAGGAAATTTTACAAAAATTTCAAACTAAAGGAAATTTTCCAATAATTTCAAACCAAAGGAAATTTTACAAAAATTTCAAACTAAAGGAAATTAAAAAAAAAATTATTTAAGATTCTTAACCCACCATTAAATGAAGGGTTAATCAACATATTACAAAGAAATTATTTTGTAAACAAACTTTTTTATCTGAAATTATTATCTTTCAAAATTATTAAGATTCAATGTTAACAAAAAAAAAGTAACTCCAAACAAAAGTTTTCTTTCTTTCCTTCTCGAACATTTTATAAACTTTAAACCGCTGTTAAAATTTATAAAACAAAAACAAAATGTAACAGTTAATACTTTACATAAGATAATCAATTTTTCAATATAAATATTTAGACGATAATTTCTTTTGATATATTTTTTCCATGGATTAAATTTCTAAATTTAAATTGAATTTTATCTCATTCAAATTAAAATAAGATTTAATTTAAATTCCTTACAACAAACTTGAAAAGAAAATTCATCATTAAAATCTTCTATTTCATATCACTTCTTATTTAAATCAATATCAATCACCTTGGAAACAAATACAAAAAATAATCTAAATACTAATCTGATGATAATATCAACAAAAACAAAAGGCATCAACATTCCACGACACATATTGTGATGATAAACTCATTGACTTTTAAATTTCAACGAGAAAAGAAAAAAAATAGATCATCAATGTAAATTTTTATTTAAGAGAGTGAGAGATACATTTAACGCGGTATCAACTCTTCTTTTTACACTGAAGAGAATTTACACTGAATTTAATAATAATAATAATAGTAATAAAAAGACAACAATATGTACAATATGTGGAAAAAAAAGACAATAAAGTGATATTCACACATGTTTTTACTTTAAAATTACTGTGTGTGTGTGTATGAGTGTGTGCCTTTTCAAACAAAAATTTCGAAAGAAAACTTTGGTATGATAAATATTTCACATTTTAAAATTTCCTATGTATATGAAATTATGTGAACGTGTGTATTAGGATATTGATGTGTGTGAGATGTGTATGAGGGGTATGGAAGGTGCTATGTAGGTAGTTTATAAAATAATCGGATATCAAAGACATTATAAGAACATAAGAAAATGCCATGAATTCTTCGGTAATTTAATGTGAGTACTAGGCAGGGCCATTTATTTGAATTATATGAGATGTTTCCTTGTTTTTAGCGTATTTCTTGAAAAAGCCTGCAAAAATGTGGCCAATCATTGAAAAAATTGTTGCCAATCATTGAAAAATGACGCCAATCATTGAAAAAATGTCGAAAATCATTAAAAATTGTCTTCAATCATTGAAAAACGACGTTAATCATTTAAAAACGACGCTAATCATTGAAAAACGACGCTAATCATTGAAAAACGACGCTAATCATTGAAAAAATGTCTTCAATCATTGAAAATTTACGAAAATCATTGAAAAAATGTCTCATAGCAAAAACAGCTGACTAACACGCGATGACTGATTGTCAAAACAATATAAAATTTGACTTTTAAGCAAGTTCAGAAAATTTTCAATATCACTTCAAACAGTCCTGCCTAATATTACTTTGAATACCAAACAATTCAATGCAAATGTTTAATTTTCTCGCGCGAGATCTTCTTCATCACATGTTAATATACAAAATTTACACAACAAAAAATATCATACTTACACAGACACCATACAGAGCGTCATATACACAAATTACAATTATCTGTTTTATTCAAAAAACATTTTTTTAGTCAGTTGTTGTTCAAATGCGGTTCGTGCTTGATCTGCCTCGATTCTGAAAGTAATGAAAATTATAAAAGTGTATAAAAATAAAAATAAATATCATCATGATTAGATACAGTTTTTAATTAATTAACTTATGTATACAATACTCACATATAAGAATGTTTAGATAATTGTGTCCTCGACACGATGTCATTAATTGTGTAAAATTTTTAAATTTCAAGTTAAAATAAAACAAAAATGCGAGAAACATGAAATTTATTCCGAGAATCAAATAAAAGAGCATCGCAAATTGTCAGATGTTCCACTGTCTAAATATACGTTCAACTCAAATGCCAACCATACCTAAAAGTTGTGATGTCAGTTTATTTTTATCATCATTTTATGCATTTTATTTAGATTATTCTGCATTCATTTCATACAACAATACAGCAAGCAAAGTAATAATAGAAAATGTGTGTGTTTCAACCGGTGCATTTTGTTTACATGAAATGAGAAAAAAAAGATAAATTTAAATTTAATTAGATCACATTAAAAGAGTTCAAATCAAAAAAACATAAAATATTACATGTAAACATGTCATAACCAAAATAAAATAAACTTTAAATGTGATGATTAGTGTCTCATAATTTGTCAGTTTTTGTTTTGATATGCTTGAGAAACGCCCTCCCTCAACTCATTTTGAAATGAAAATCATAAAATACGGTAAAATAACATTTAAATTGAACTGAAATACAATAAATTACATTTTTGATTTGAGATTTTCTACTTTTTTTTCGTTTTCTTGTTTAATTAAGTGGATTGTTCGAGGAAAATCCAATTTATTTGGTTTATTCTTTTAATAATATTATTAATTTGAGATGAAACATCACCATAAGTGAGCGATTCAAGTGATTACCTGTTATATTATGTCAGTTTCTTGAACATGAAATGAACAGCTATGGTGAAATAAGTGACAAATGAATCGTTGCCAGCAAATGTTTTAATTAATAATTCGAGGAAAAAGAATTTTTATTACAATCCATTAACAAGGAATTTATGAAATGTGTGTGTGTTTTGTTTTTCTGTGAAATTCTTTTGTTTTTTTCTGTATTTTTTGTTATGTTTGATGTGAGTTTGGTTTCTCTACGCTTACCTTGTGATAAGATATTACACTTGAAAGGTGTGTCCGGAGTGTCACGATATTGAGATAAGACGATTATTGATTATTACTGACCACACCCGCGAGTATCGATGCCAAATATGAAAACCTTTCAATCGAATTTTTAAATGGAACCCTCAAGACGAATTTGAGCTTGAAATGTAAACTCCTCAAATCGATTCTGGTCTAAATGTAAACTCCTCCAAACGATTTTTGTTTAAATGTAAACTTTTTAAGACCAATTTAAGATTCAAATGTTAACTCCTTAACACGATTATTGTTTCAATGTAAACCTTCAAGACGAAGTTGAAATTGAAATGTAAACTCCTCAAATCGATTCTTGTTGAAATGTAAACCCTTAAGACGAAGTTGATTTTGAAATGTAAACTCCTCAAATCGATTCTAGTCTAAATGTAAACCCTTAAGACGAGTTTGGAATTCAAATTTAAACTCATCAAATCGATTCTTGTCTAAATGTAAACCTTTAAGACGAATTTAAGATTGAAATGTAAACTTCTCAAACCGATTCTTGTTTAAATGTAAACCCTTAAGACGAAGTTGTAATTGAAATATAAATTTCTCAAACCGAATATTGTTTAAATGTGAACCCTTAAAATGAATCAGAGATTGATATGTAAACTTATCAAAACGAATCTTGTTGAAATGTAAACGCTTAAGGCGAATTTTAAATTGAAATGTAAACTCCTCAAATCGATTCTTGTTTAAATGTAAACCCTTAAGACGAAGTTGAGCTTGAAATGTAAATTTCTCAAACCGATTCTTGTTTATATGTAAACTTTTAAGACGAATTTGAGATTGAAATGTAAACTCTTAAAACGAATATTGTCTAAATGTAAACCCTTAAAACAACATTGAATTTGAAATGTAAACTCGTAAAAACAAGTCTTGTTGAGATGTAAACCCCTTCAGACGAATTCAAGATTTAAATGTAAACTCTTTTAAACGATTGTAGTTTTTTTTCCCTTTTTTCACATGATATCTTATAAATTTATAAAATCCAAAAATATTCCATCATCAATATAATTTTTAAAAATATTTTTTTTTGAAATGTAAACACAATTTATTTTCCTTTAACAAATACAAGAAATACAATGAAAAAAAAATTGTCATGGGAATTGTAGAAAATGTTTCAACGGCCGGCACTCAATTCAAATCCATAAATTGTGACAAAAAAAGAGACAAAATCCATGTTTAAATATAACAACAAAAAAAATCGAATTTTCGGTTAAAATTAATACAAACACACACATGATTTTTCTGAATGGAAAAATAAATACAAGAAAATACAAACACACACGATTTTTTTTGAAACATCAAGTGCATTTGACGTGTGGTCCATGTCCTCGTATCCCTGTATTGAGTGTGTTGAGATGAAAAATTACATTGCAAACAGACAGATATATTAAACAGATCTGAAAAATGCACGCACATATCTGTGTATAAACAAAATTGTGGCATGAAAAATTTTACACAAGGGAGAGGCCCCACACATTTTTTTCTACAATGATTTTTTTTTTTTTGATGAATGTGTCAAAGAAATTGAACATTTTTATTCATGAAGTGTGTAAACACAAATTATAACATGTGATTTTATTTTTTTTGGTATTTTGATATATTGAATGATATTAGGAGGATATTTGAAACAAATATGAGGGAACGAAGATAAATGTATCATAAATTTAGTGGGAAATTGTAAACAAATTTGATGATTTTTGTTTTTTTATTTAACTTTTTTTTCCATTGAAATCATTCATTACGCATCATCACTTGAAATGGTCTTAAAATTAAAATTACATTGAAAATAATCATAAAAATGATAATTAAAAATGTAATTCAAGCACAATTTAAATTGAGACGCCACTTTTTATTAAAATAAAAATAAAAATACCTCTCATAACATACATTTTTTGTATGAATTGTACGAAAAAATTAAATAAAATAAAAAGGCATCTCCCACATCAATTATACAAAAGTTATCAACTGCTCATATTCATTTTATTTTCCTACACATATGATTTTGCAAAAATAAAATGTATGATAATTATTTAAAAACTCTACTATATGAGAGAATATAATAAGAAGAATTAGCATACAGCACGATGACGATGATGACTAATAAAAAATTAACTGGAATTGGTTTAAATTTCATATTTAATGCAAGAGTCTGTGGAATAAAGTAGTGAAGCAACATAATATCTGGGGACAATTATGGCATATATACAAAATAAAAATGAAGAAGAGAATGATGTTAAAATTCTGTGAAATATCTTTTTTTTTATATATTATAAAACATAAAATGTTAAATGAGACAGGATACATACTTAAAGTGCTTAATTTTTTTTTTAAATTTAAAAATAAAACTAAGAGGATGTTAATTAAGAATATGATATTCATTTAATGGATGCAAAAATTTGAAAGCTATTTAAAATTATTTTATAATAATATGTGAAAAGTGATTAGTGTTCAAAAAATTGAGTTTAGAAACTCATTTTCCCTGAAATGTATTAAAATAACTTGTTTTACATGATTTTACATGAATTGCATGGTACTAAAATGAATTACATTGAATATTTTATACACTTTCATGAAAAATTATTGAAATTGACCTAAATTCGACAAAAAAAAACTTTAATTTTTTTAAATTAAACTGAAATATGAAAAACAATTGACCTTCAACTTTCTCATACATCGTTTGATGAATTTCAGTGTAAAAACACCTTAAAATGAAAATTTTCTTTTTCTAACTTTATATTCGACTTCTTTAGCAAAAAATGAACCAAAAGTGTTTGAAATTTTCATTAAAATTTTCAATTTTTTCTAAGGTTCAACTTTCCTATACTAGTTTTCGTATCAAAATTTAAATTTTGGACAAAAAACTTGAAATTGAAAACTTTTCCTGTATTCTGAGCTTTCTTGATAAAGAGCTCAACTTAACATACAAGAAGAAAATGAGCCACATACGAGTTTTCAAAGTATATCTGGCAAAAAGCATTGCCTTGAACAACTTTCTTATACATCGTTTAAATGAATTTTGACAAAAAAATGAAATAAATTTGAATGAAAAATTTTCTGAATTTACGTTTTCAATTACATTCCATTTCCAAATCTTCCAAAGTGTAAAAAAATTTTTTTTTACAATGAAAATTTCGTTCTCAATAAATGAATGAATAAATGTATCATTAATTATTTTACATGCAATTCAAAAACTTTCTTCCCTTTAAATTTTAATTTAAATAAAAATAAATGTAATTTAAACTTCCATTAAAAATAAAATTAAAATAAAAAAAAAAAAAAAATATAAAAAAAAATTATAAAAAGCGTGCTCTATCCTTAGGAAGTTATTAACTTCTAAAATAAACTTTTATAAAAGGTAGGTGGCTAACTAAAAAGTAAAAAACAAGAAGTTTTAAGCAAAATAAAATATTTGTGATAACAGCTTCACAAAGTTTTTAAAAGTTGAATTTTGAGTATTAACAGAAAGTATTTACAGCGCTGTTTGGCCTTAGGTTTTTCTAACATCGCAAATTCAGACTCAATAAAAAATTCCAACTTTTAAAAACTTTGTGAAGCTGTTATCACAAATATTTTATTTTGCTTGAAAACTTCTTGTTTTTTACTTTTTAGTTAGCCACCCCCCATAAAAGTTTATTTTAGAAGTTAATAACTTCCTAAGAATAAAGCACGCTTTTTATAATTTTTTTTTATATTTTTTTTTTATTTTTGACTTTTTAGTTTTACTTTTCGTTAAATTATCTGGAGTAAGAACCTAACCAAACAACCTAAACGACTTAATAATTTTTGGAATAAACTTTTCGTCACTTTTATAGTCGATGTATCCACATTCTGTTAAGAGAATTCATGTGTATGGAAAAAAAAATTTTTTTTTCAAGTTCGTTTTAGGTCTTTGGTGTCTTCAGCAAAGTTGTAGCTTATTTTGAGAGAATTTTAGTGATATAATTTTTTTTTGATTTTCTTGGAAATTTGTGGAAATTTTTTGATTTTTGTTGAAAAACCGGTTTTTTGTACCAAAAGTTGTTCGGCAACTCTATTTTTTTATATGAAAATCAAAAATTCTAATGATGAGGCTACCTCGGCCGGTAAAAATAAGATAAAGTTTCAGAAGAAACCATGGGTCTGAGATGGCCCATAAAGGCTGTAGCGGCACTTTCGCATACTCACACATTTTAGATTTGACTAAATATAAAAGTATTATAAAAAACTGAATATTGCAAAAATAGTTTCATTTTCATAATCACACACATATTTCACTTAAAATTTACAATGTCCATTTAAAAATATATTACATTGCAGAAAAATTTGGATATTGTTTAAATATGAGTAGAGTAATGATTTTAATGATAATAATCATAATAAAACAATTGTAGTTTATAGTTTTACAACAAAAAAATTTAAAATAAAAATGTGCTGAAAAATTAATATTTTAAATTGCTTAAAAAATAGATGGATTATAAAATGGAATGAAAAGTTTTGAGTGTGTGTGTGTGTGTATTTGTATTTGTGAGAGTGGTACACAGAAATTCAATGTACATTTAAAAAAGTTTTAATTTCTCCTTTTATGAGTGGATTTCCTGTTAAAATGAGCGAAATATAGATCATGAGTTGATTTCCGTAACGTCCTTTAACGTGCCTCAAATTTCAAGACAACTTGAAAATTTTACGGTTGAGATTTGAAGTGCAAAAAACGGGCCCATTTTAAGGAAAATCAGGGCCCGTGACTCAGAGAATATGGATTCTTGGCAATAAAAGGGCCACATTCTCAATGAAATCGAAATCTTTCCAATAGTAGGAAAACGCCAGGATTTTCAGGGAGCATCTTAACTGAGAACCGTCACTAAGTCCAAGCGATCGAGAGTCCGTTTAAATCGCTTTTTTACCCTCAGAGTCATCTGGTGATTCGAATCGAAAAACACAGATATGCGTATGCGTATGTATCGTTGCATGCTCTATCGATCTGTAAACTCATCAACGACTTTGATCGTGAAAAATTGTCTAAGCAAGCGGGCAAACCAAGGTCGTTGATAACTTTGAAACGGAAATGAACTTACGAAAATTCATTTCCATCAAGATCCTTTGCATTTTTCTTGTGTTTGTTTTATTATCCGTATAGAATTTGCGAAACTTAAATGAAAATAATAATAATTATTATTATAATAAATGAATGAGTGAATGATAATAATAAAATTCATACATGAAATGCAAGAAGAAACAATTCATAAACAAAAAATAAAACAAAAATAAATAAATTGTTTTGCTTCATCATGAAAAATGTTTCAATTTTATGATGATAAAAAAATTTTAATGAAAAATATTTTTAATGAAATGACTAGAGGCTGACGGGACATACACACACACACATACATACAAAGCCGTACAGGACAGAAAAAGGAGAAAAAAATAATCATTTATGTTGTAAAGACAAATATAATTAATTTAATTAGTATAAAACATATTTAATCATTATTGTTATGCAATATTAATTTTAATAATTACTCATGTTTTTTTTTGTTGTGTTTTATGTTCAATGTTCATTATTATGATTATTATTATTATGATAATTGTATTTTTTTGGACATATGTCACATTTATTTGCTGATTTAAATTTAAATTTTTATAAATTTTTTAATCAATTTTCAAACTATTAAAATATGATAATTATTTTATGTGTTTTGAACTGCATGCAATAAAACCATATTTTGGCCGGACAATTGCGGTCAGTTAGTTGTCAACGGAATTGGATGATGAGGGAATTTAAACAATGAAATTATGAAACGTTTTTCATTAAAAAAAATTCAAATCAATGTGACTTTTTTGATGTGTTTTGATGATGGGAAAGTAATTAAAAGTCGAATAAAGGGAGGAGTTTTGAGTGTCAAACCTGTCTCAAATGCTGACAAAGTTCATTATTTTGGCCGAAAACTGACAAAAAATATTACAATAAAAAAATATGTCAAATTATTTTTTAACCACGCACTCAATTAAATGTCTTCGAGAGTCAGAACAATAGAATTAAAATGAAAATTCATAAAAAAAATATACAAAAAAATGTGTGTGAGGTATCTAAAAGTTATTTTTAGATTGTAAGGAAAAAAAATAACAATACGTTTTGTTAATTTTTTCTGGTTTTACGATTGTTTTTCTGTTAAATTTAAAGATAAAATATGAAAAAATGTCATGGTTATTTATAAATATTTGAGGAAAAAAATCAATTTTCATTACATTTATTTCAATTAACTAAGAATAGATTTGCGAAGGTGGTTAACATGGTCTAAAATACACTAATGAGCGTATTTCTCTCAATTTAAGGGAAAAATTGAGTCTGGTAGGCACTTGGATTGCGTCTCTGGCTTGATATGACATGACGAATATGATCAGAGTCACTCACTTTGACCAAACCAGATTAAATTTCGACCCAAACTGATTCCTGATCAAGAATGAAGAGGGCTGTTCAGGGTTTGCTGGGCTTTAGGGCAGCCAAAATTGGCATTATACAATTTCTTTCTCGGCTTTAATTGGCAAGTCGACTCCGAGGGTCCTTCAAATCTCTTCATAACAGTGTTACCATCATAACAGAGCTCAATTTCATTCAAAAATCTTGGAATCGCTCACATTTAAATCTAAAGTTCAATAAAAAATGTTCAATATCACTCCTGTCATCAATGAAATTATTCTACGTCTTTCATAATATTCAAATTAAACCAAAAAAACAAAACAAGACAAAAAACTATGATAAAATGCATGTAAATAATAAATAAACGTCACTTTAAATACCAAAAATGTATAAACATCGGCATAAATTTCATCTGTTCCCAATTTCATCGTTACCGCACCAAAAAAAACTATGCCAGTTAAATTTTTTTCTCCCTTTAATACAAATTTCACATTAATTGCAATAAATATCCAAGAAACTAGGTCGATGAACTTCCTTCCGATTTCAGATCAATTCGTTTTTCTTAATTTAATTATCTTTATTACATAACACATAGCAGTTACATGTAACATATCTTTATAAAGTAATATCGTTAGCATTATCTTACAGTAAAAATCAACATTAACACACATTTTTTTGTTGTTAATTAATGAAATTGAATGGAATAAAAAGAGATCATCCCAAAATTATTAACACCATGAATTTTATAGGGAAAGAAAACAATGTTATTAGAACATGTTAAAATTATTTACCACATGTTGTTTCATTATATTTCATTTTATATTCCCTTTATGTATGTTATTCCTTTTTTTTGTATTCAATTCTATTTCATTTTATAATTTTTCATTTTAGTTCAGTATTTATAATGATAATCATGTGTTTTGTGTGTGTTTGTACTGTTACTGTATAAATTATTTTATTATTATTTATTAATATAAACTTGATCTCAAGTGCACGATACTAGAATAAATTTTATGAATGAGTGTCCTGTGTACTGTACGTCGTGTATGTACGTGTACGATCATGCACAGCTGGTTGCATTGCCATTAATTTTTATATTAATTTCATGTGTATGTGTGTTTAAATGTGAGTATAATTGAAAGAAATCGGAAATGTATGTGCGTTTCTTGATCAAATGTAATTCTTTTTGAATTGAAAAAAAAGATAAATGAGTGTGTAAAGTTTGGTTAATGTTAAAATGTGACCGTGTTGTAACACTTCAAAAAATCAAATAAATGTATGTCTCTTTAATTTTTTTTTTATTTTATTTTAATTTATTTCAATGAGAGTCAGTCGGTTTTGTATTGAAAATGTGTTTTGGGAAAAGGTGATTTGAATGCGGATGTGAAAGTGCATTTTAAGTTAGGAAGAAATTTATTGGAACCCGCATAAGCAAATACTGGTCTGGTTGTTACTTTTAACAGAAGAAGTTGCTGATTGATACTGAGATGAGATTTTCGATTAAGCATAGAATAAAGCATTCGGACTATTTTAAGTGATTTTTCAAAGACTTACTGTCTATATTGCTGAAATTTGAGCTCTTGTCCATAATCAGACCGCAATACTTTAGTTTTGGTGGTCAATCGATTTTGTGTTCAATTGACAGATAGTCGTTTTGTTCTGAATAAAGATAGCTTGTGATGAAGATAGCTTGAGTTTTAGTTTCATTTAGTCGGATTTTCCATTTTCTATTTAAAGTATGAGTTAAATTTTTGAACTGCTCTTTCTAAATTATTGATGACAAAAATTTCAAAAGTGAGGCCGATAAACTCTGAAATAGTAATAAAGCTAAACTTCTTGAATAAAATTTTATGGAAAAAGAAATCTTACCCTTTAAATAGTTGTTGGTAGCCTGTTTTCCGCTTTCTATGCTGGTTTTCAACAAAAATAGTACCATGATGAGCTCAATCGATGCAACAGACAATCCAAACCCCTCCCATTATCGCATTTTAACAAGAAAATCCACTTTCATAAGTCAGTGTTTTTCAAATTTTAGGGTGACTATCTTCATACACGAAAGTCATTTCGTTTTAATCATACATCATTGTTACATTGCCCAACCTATTCGTGGTCTTATTGTATGTTCTTTGTTCCGATGAGTCACACACATTTTCAATTACATTTATGAATCAGTCAAAGTTAACACGTATTTTCACCTCTCTTATTCAATCGCATTCAATAAAGATTAATTGTTATTTTTTCTTAAATCCTGCAGGGAGTGAAAAAAATAAAAAAAAAATTAAATAAAATAAATTTAAATTGAAATAAAAATTTAATACAAAAAGAAAACAAGTGAAAATCGTTACAATAAATTGTTTTAACTAAATGAAATTGAAGGAACAACTTCATAATAATGAAAATAAAATTACAGTAACAATATAAAAGTAATTAAAGTTAAATAAAATTAAACAGTAAATAAACAATCAATAATAATAATAGTAAAAAAGTGTATATAAAATATGTACTTTTATGATGAAATTCAACAGTAAACAGTAAAATTTTATTGTGATCGAGTGCTTAATCCCATCACTCTTCATGTTAAATTCCTGTTTATTTATCATTTATTTGTATTATTATTTTTTTTTAACCAAAATAATAATAATTGAAAATAATGTGTTGTAATCATCATAAAAACAACAGGAATAAGGCTTACAAGTGCCACTATTATACAAAATACAATGAAAATAGTGATACCTTTAACACAAATAATAGAAACGATTATAGATGTGCTATCGTTAGTAAAATTACTGGCAATTCAATTCCCGATAATAATAATAATAGCAATAATAGAGGTCTTGAACACATAATAAATGAAATTAATTATGGTGATGATGATTGTTGTTCATGTACAGTCAAATTGGAATCGTCTCAGGTGGAAAAGGAACTGTGTTCGATAAATGTGAATAATAATAATATTAAAACAATGGAATTGGAAGCCAGTTTCAATTGTACTGAAAATAATAATAATAATAAAAGTAATAACAGTAGTAGTAGTAGTAAGAAATGTCTTAATAATGTGAAAAACTTGAATTTAACAAATACTTTAATGATATTAAGAAGAAGAAGAAACAAAAGCAATTATTCCAGATTATTATGTTATTTAGTGCAAAACAATAAACATTATTATTATTGTTATTCTGCGTCTTCATTGAATGATAATCAACATGAACACTGTAGTTACCAACAAAATTCAACTGAATTTACAAAATTAAAATGTCCTAAAGCAGCTTCATGCCATGCCAGTAGCAGTACAACAAGGTGGAGGAATATTAATGGATTTAAATTTGTTTTACTTTTTCTAACGATTATTAGTAGTTTTTGTATTAATTTAACTGGAGCAGCAGCAGGTAAGATTTTGTTTTTAATTATTTTAATGTATTTTGTCTTTTTTTTTAAAGATGCTTAACGAGAAATTTAGTATCTAAATTTAAAAACATTGCAGTACAGTAGAAATCTTTCTCGGCTTCAGAATTCAAATCGAATAAAAAGATAGAGGTGGTTACTGCTTGCAATGACCGAGAAAAAGAAAAGGCTGTCTGATGATGATAACAAATAGGCACAATGAGCCCGACTAGTGGCCTGAGTACAGTCTTAATAGCTGCTTAACAAAACTGAATTTAAAATGATTTATTCTGATTCTTCTCAGAGCACTCAATCCTAGCCTTAGTGCCTCCTTAGAACTTTGTTCTCTGTAAATTCTGAACGTCATCCTATATCAACATTGACCGAGTTCAACTTTCTCTGAATCTCATATGAACACCATCCATGGCTTCAAAGTGTCTGTTTCAAACCAAAGGTAACCAATGGTCTAACATGGACCTATATTGCTGAGACTGATCAAACTCTGGAAAAGCTTTGCTGATCGCTGGCAGCGAAACATTGGTACACACAAAAGCTGCTTGTGGGCTTCTAAAAGGATGGTAGAGCATCAAAACTTCTTTCTCACAATTTTCACATATCTTTCTTTTAGAATCAGGAGCATTTTTTTTAACGTCTGGGCTTTTTCCTGTTTTGGTTGTATTCTGATCTAGTCTGATGTTGAATTTGGTTGAATGAATGTAATGCAATGTCAAAATAATCCTTTAAAATGTCGTTTCTAGCACAAAAGCTTTCTAACGGTATTTTCTAATCAATACTTACTTACCTTTGAAGCAGCGAGACTAGCCCCAGCCAGTATAAGCTTCACACACAAGTTCATCTCAAAATTTAACGTCTGCAGTCCTCTCCACATCCTAAAATTAAATTAAATTAAAAAAAAATAAATATCATTAATAAACTTAATTTATTAAAATTACCCGCATTTTATCAGACATCCAGTCATTGAGACATGATATAATTTTACAGCATCCAAATAAAAAACACTTAAAATTTATTGCTTTTAACAGATTAAACATATTTAAGTATTCTTAGTTAACTTTCAAACAACCAACAAAAAAGACACCCAAGATAATATAAATCAATCTAAATTAATTCTTTTAATTTCCAAAAACAAACCAAATATCTCAATTAAAATTATAAAAATATCAAATTTAAAATTAAACAAGAAAAAAAAAACATTGAATCTATGAAAATGACATTTTATCCTCTGACATTTTCCATGATTTTCTTTAAAGAAAATTTCAAAAACAACAAACATGCCACACCACTTACATTAGTTGAACACGATTGAAAACATAAACTTTAACATCACAACTTGTTAAAATTGAATTTTTTTCCAATTTCAATCAAAAAAAGTATGTCGTTAAAGAGGAAAAATACAATCAAACTATAACTCAAACTGACATTAAATGTGTTTTATTTTTAAATATCATCAAACATCTATAATAATAATATCATGTGTATATTTTTTTAACATAAGCTAGGAGATCACTTTAACTCTGTGAACAAACAAAAGTCTTATGTTATTTAATTCGTTTATTTCGTTTCATGTCTTAAAGTTTTTTTTTCTCAATACAAAATTTGAATTGTGTATGATGAGATTAAAATGAAAAAGATTTACACATTTTACGTTTTAAAATTTAAATGAAAAAAAAAAGTATTTTTACACTCTTCATAAGATTAAAACGCATATATTGTGAAATTTTATACGATTATTTTGTTTGTACTCTGAGTGTTGTTTAGAAATATATAAATTTAAATAACAAATTAGAATTTTATTTTAATGTTTTTTTTTCATTTTAAATGTGTCACAAATTTGAAAATTAGAAGAGGAAAAAAAATTGTCGCCATTCAAATGAAGGAGGACGGACAGCACCTTAATAGGTGTGGAAATAATTGAATATGATATGAAAACAGGGGTGTTCAATTAAGATGGGGATTCGATACTGGCAGGTGAAGATTCGGAATTGACAGACGCAACAATAAGCAATTAAAAAAAGGTCTTAGAAGATATTCAGAAGGAAACTACAAGAAGTCCTAAGGCAACAAATTCATGAAGCCCAACAACAACTTGAGGTGCTAAAAAGCAACAATACCACAACCAATGCACAATAAAACGACTTCAACCTCAAAACGATGTGCTTCAGAAGCTACTCTTTCCACCTCAACCTCTTCAACAGTCATTCAAGAGAAAGGAAAAGAAAAAGTCCAAAACCACCTTAGATCAATGTATAAAAAACGTCAAGAAACTAACATTCATAGCAGCTAAAAAGCCACCAACTGCCAAAAATATCCTTTTTACACTGTTGGGCATGGACCTGAAAAAAAATTACAATGATTCCATTTCACTCGAAATTGAATATCCCTGCCCGTAAAAAGAACATTTTAAATTCTAGACTCAATTCAAAATTAAAATGACATAAGATATTCATAACAGACATTCAATTTTACATTAATAGATTGAGGCGAAGGTCAAATGTTAAAATAATGTTTTGTTAAAATGTGTTGTTGACGTTCCAGTCTCCATGAATTATTATTTTAAATACAATTTTTATTATTTTTGTTAACAAAATTTTCCATTTAAATATGTATTTTGAATAAGAAGAAGGAGGTATATTAAAATGTATTATATTTCAAATAATAAGAGACAAATATTTTAAAATAGAATCTAATATCCGTTTTTATGATTATTATTCTTAATATTTTGACATTTTTCCTCCTCTACTATTATTATTATTATTATTGTTATTTAGTACTTGTATTGAAAGTCAAGAAAGTTCGCTTCAATTATTTTCTTATTTATTTATTATGACTTGTCACTAAATCTGTTTAGTTTTTTTCTCTTTGTATCAATTTTACTTAGATACTTCAATTGCTAACTATTATTTTATTATGTATTTAGTTTTCCATTTATTTTGTCTCGCATTACTGTGAAAGTTTTTTGCTTAATAGGATGATACGGAATTGTTCGAGAAATGATTGTTACACTGAAATTATTGTAAACCCTTCGCTACCTTGGATCACTGTTGGTGTCGAAAAATGACATTACTACTATTGCAGACCGTAAGCGAATCGATAAGCCTTAAACTAAAATTGAAAGGTCGTGAAAATAGCTATGATTGAAGCGAGGATCAAACTATAAGACGTTCAATCTCCAAGTCGAACCGCAAAAATACTGCCAAGGATGATGAAACTTTCAAGACGGACTTTTTTGAACCATTCATGACCATTAGAGGGTTCAAATTCTTTTTATCATTATGAATCTTAAAAATATGAACAAACTTTTCCTTGACCACTCTCGACAAGCTAAATTATATTCTTCAAGTCAATTCCCTTGTGTTTGAACAATATTGTAATTTATTCAGTGACTGTTTTTACTTAATTCCTTCGAACACTCCTATCTCACTCTCAAGTTACTGATTTTCTGTCATGCTCTTAGCTTAAAATATATAAATATTGTGTCTCATTTTCATCTTCATACACACACACACACAGAAACTGTTCTAAGATAATGACTACAATAATTTGTTTATTAGATATTCAGTGTCTACAAATTTATAAGATAAGCTTTCGCATCTTTACATTGCAATATCACTAAAAGTTGTGTCTTGAGTTCAAATAAGCACAATAAGTATTGTTTGGTTGTGCAGTAATCAGAGAACGAGTATTCTGATGAAATAAATTGTAATTCGTTTTTTTTTTTACATTTTCATTTTATCACAAAATGTTCATTTTCTCTTTCTCTCTCCATGTAACGTCATCTGATTATTTGTATATTATTTTTAAACAAATAAAGTACACAAAACACATAATAATGTTATAGGAAAATAAATGGAGATTGTATTAAGGAATTGCTTTAGCATTGTCTGGTTTCAATTTACATTGCAAAAGATATGAAATGAGATGAATCTGAAATTGCATACTTTAATTTTTGGTCTTTTTTTCTTACTTTTTTGATTGTAATTTATTTATTTTTTTTTTCTATATGCATGTAGTCAAGGACGTTAACTGAATTTAATTTTCATGTGAAAATTTGTATAAATGCTTTAAAATGAAAATGAAATTTAATCCTTTGGGTTTTTACATTTCAAGCAATTCAGGTTTCATTCCTATATGAAATGAAAAAGTAACGAAAAAAAACATTAATCATTTTAAATGTAACCCGACCAAGTTATGATGAAAAATTGATATCATTTATTTTTGTTACAAATGAAATTTAAAGTAACACGATTTCTTTTTACTAATTTTTATTTATTTACGTATTATACGAAAATGAAAAAAGAACAACAATCCTTTTTCTCATCTTCGTCTTTCTTTCTTCATATTATGAAGATATTTCGTTAACAGTACAGAACAGTCAGTATAAGAATTAGATAAGAGACATTTATTTCTTTTTTTTCATTTTTAACAGTTAAATGTCCAAGAGAATTAGTTTTAAGCAATTGGTTTTGTACGTTTACATTTAAAATGTCATTCATTTGATCCCTGTTAAGAAAATTTCATCGTCTGATGATGACCATGCCATAAAAAAACACGGATTTAAAGATATTCTGTTAAATTGAAATTCAGCGCCTCATTCAAATGGTAACAGAAATTAGAATTAATTCAAAATTACTTTTAAATTTAAGTTTTCCATGAAACTTCATCGTTTTTCAATGAATTCTCATTCAGAGAGCTTCTGGATCAAGAGACCCCACTTAAACCCTACTTTTCTCATATTAAATTAAATTTTAAGTTAAATCACACCAGATGGCGCTTATCGATTTCATTTCAGACGATATTTCTCTCTCGTTTTCAATTCAAGTAAACTTGTTTCTTTAAAAAAAGAAAGCACATCTTGATT
The DNA here is from genome assembly GCA_900002565.1 of Culicoides sonorensis. NCBI lineage: Eukaryota > Metazoa > Arthropoda > Insecta > Diptera > Ceratopogonidae > Culicoides > Culicoides sonorensis. Next base: position 748,798 of record LN483380.1, read on the forward strand.
TGACATCAAAATGAACCCAAACTAACGATACAAGACAACAAGATAAATGTTTAGATGATGACATAAATTTCTATTAAGCATCTGAATTTATATATTTCTTAGTTCTTAGATATAATTGTACTTTATCCTCCTCCTACATTTTATTTCTTCTAATTTTATATGTTTTATTTTTCTTTTTCCAGAAATTTCACATCCAAGAAGGCAATTCAACCAATATGAGCATCGCTCGTTTAGTGGCCATGATCCAAATAACAACAATTTCCATGGAAGCAAAAAACTTCTTCCAACATTTCTTAAAGTTCCTGATACGATTGAGGTCCTGGCTGGTCAGACAGTGATCCTTTCGTGTAAAGTCGCTAATTTGGATGATCGAATGGTGAGTGACAAATTATTTTTTATTTCTTTTATATCGTAAATGTATTGAGAGAGAAAAAAAAATTACATGTCAATTTACTTTTTGCATGTATGTCAAATGAAAAAAAAATGAGAGGAAAAGAAAAGAAAATCAGTTAAAAGGGAAATTGATGAACATGTTGATATTTATGGACAATCAATAAAAAGGGGTGTCTTTTCCATTTATTACTGTCTTCTTATTCGAATTCCATTTCATGTGTGTGTGTTATTTTCATACATTTATTACAGTTGAATTGATGTCTTTACTACCACTTATAAAAGATTTTTTGTTCGATATTGGTTTTGTTCTGATGAAATAAATGAGAAATTTTATGTGAATGTGTTTAGTGTCTGAAAAAGTAATAAAATTGGGCGGAAAGAAGCAGGATAAGAGTGATTAACCCTTTTTTGCTTTTTATTTATCAGAATGGCGTGTGTGTGTGTGTGAATGCGTTAACGGTAATCACTTAACTTTATTTAAGAATATTTTTATTGATTGTGTTGCTTCTTCCAAGTACGTAAATTAACTTTAATCTATGAATGATTTTCTTTTATGGTGTTCACGTCAATTCCGATATCAAAGTCAAATAAAGTAATCCATTTATCACTATCAATGAGAGGTATTTTCTGCAATATCATCATGTTCAATCAAGATTTTTTTTCATTTTTTTATTGAATTTGTTTTTTTATTATTATATTAAGTGATTTTTGTGAGAAAGGTCAGTTTTTATCTAATTTGTAAGGAAATTTTATTTTCACCGTAAATCGAAGGCAACAGTATTCATTTTCGGTTTTTTACCATAGTGATGCATCATGACTCACACTGCACCTGTACGGCGCTCTGGTAACCATATATACCATATAAAAGGATGCATTTTCACCAAATTTATCATATTCTAATTAATTCTCATACAGTAAACATCTAATCAGTACAAAACAATGGAATGTGTATTAGCACGCCGCTTCAATCGATCGCAACGTCTGGAACGTGACGGTGAAATACTCGATCTGGACTATCAACCTGCAACAATTTACGAAATCCTGGAAACAGCTAACGGTGGTCCCTTTCATGAAGACTTCGAAATTGAAATCTCCAAAATAATTGAAACTTACCTGAAACACGAAAATGGGATCTACAAGCTCGCAAGAACATCCAAGGAACCAGAACATCGTGAATTGAAGAAAATAATGAAGAAATTTAACGTTATATGCAGATTCAAGAGTGTTGAACACAAAAAGGTAGCTATCACTATTCAACGATTAATGATTTTGTTTCCCCATCTCTTAGCTGAAGTCGTCACAAATGTTTTGACACAGAGAAACATGGGCTTAATCACTGGTTACGTATGCAATAGGGACAATCTCGGGCTTCACACAATAAGCTGGGTTTGTTTTTGGAAATCAAGTTTCGGTTTGATCCCGAAACACGAGGATGAAGTTGAGGATAAGGAACTTCGCACGAAAATCATCAAAGCCATGCTACTTGCGATGTATGAACAACAGGAAATGATTCACGAAAATAATGTTAACCGTTTACGTAGATCTTTGGCTGGACGCATGGAAGCACATATCTGGAACTGCAAAGTGATTTACAAGGGTAACCACATTTCAGGAGCACAGAGATACGACGGTTACATGAAGTATTTCATCACACATCCACATACTGGGGCAAAGTTCAACTATGATAAGGCGGCAGAACACTTTGATCAAAAGTTTTCTGACCTCGTCGGTTTAACTGAGGCACATTTTTATCTCCAACCAGGATCTGGTATCGAAAATTGACTTCTTAGATTTAAGTGACTTTAATTTTGTTCGAATAAATCGATTTCTTTAATAAAAATTTCATTTGGAAAAAAATAAGTATTTTATTCAAAAAAAAACTTTCAACTACTCTTTTCTACCTTTCCTTTCAATCTTTGAGCTGAAATGCAAAAAAAAAAATATTATCAACTGAAAACATTGAAAATTCGATAAAATATTTGTATTAAAAGTACATAAAAATAGAGATAAAGGGAAGAAGCAAAAAAAACATAAGAAATCTAATCTTAAAAAAGTTATCAAAAGATTAAGCTTTCTAAATTACATATTTAAAGATTTTTTTTGCTATATTTTATTATCATTATAAAGTTGTGAACACACACAAATATTTTTTTCTTTCATATTCGATGAGTGAATGAATAAAAAACTTCATCAGAGCAGTTTTAAGCATATTTCTTGATTTAAATTTAAAAAAATGCGCTTCAATGTCATTTTAAGTGTCTGTCTGTGTAAATCTACGAAAAAAGATTTAAAATTTGAATTTTCAGCGCATATCACGTCGAATTGAAAAAAATGTGAATTTTGGCTGTATTTTAGTGAACTTAAAATGGCTGACTGATCCAATATTCCATTGAACATTTTCAAAAACCAGAGACGAATTCTGTTTTTTTTTCTGTGCAAATGAGGATCAACTTTCGCTAGTCGACATTTAAGAGGAGCTGAAACTTCCCTCTGCGGGAGGCCCCGTGAAAATTCGTTGATGGTTGAAATGAACAATGCAAATGCGCTTACACGTTTCATTCAACGTTACTTTCAATTCAAATTTTCCTTTTAAGCTTAATTTTTTTAACATTTTTGATTTAAAAGTTATCTTCTACTTTTTAAGATACTTAAAAAAACACATAAAAAAGTGAAGAACAGATAATACAATGAATAGAAATCATCTATTTGATTTGAATTTTAGATTTTTTTTTCTATAAATTTTTTTTCACATTTTTTTGATAATCATAAAATAAGACGGACAAATATTATCCTCTCTCTCCTTCATTTATTTGTTATTTGATATCTTGATTAAAAAATTTTATATAATAAAAGTAAAAAAACGTAACTTGTAAAATTTATATTTCCATTTTCGTATCTCTTTTCATTTTTCATGCTTCAAGTGTGAATCTGAACAAGTGAATTTCAAAATGATGCATAAAATCGAATAAAATTGAACACTTTGAGCTTTTAAAATTTATGATACTTTTGATAACCTTATACAATGTCTAAAATTGCTTTCATTATATTTTGAATCGTGTTCGATTTTCTCTGTTTGTGTCTGTGTGTGTGTTCTGATTAAATAATTTTCATGGTATGACATGGCACTTCACTTTACTAGTAGTAGGTATATTAAACTTTTTCATCAACAAAATACACATTTATACATTTTTTTAATACACTCTTTTTTTTTTGTTTGTAGCGAAGTAAATTTATACATTGAATAATGTAAAATGTGCGTGATGTCTTTTTGATTTGATAAATTGAGTAAAGTGTATAACATTGATTGGAAAACTACATTGACTATAGTATCTATTTTTTTATAATACTTTTATATTTATTATTATTATTATTTAGAAAGATAAAATATATTATTTGAAGAACACTCAAATGTGTTAAGGATACTTGAATCATGTTCGTTTTTATTATTATTTGACATCCTTTTTGGCAGATAGAAAAAGTTACAACGGAAAACTAAAACTTTTCTATTATGTTTCGTTATGATGATGATTATTATTAAGTGCCATTGTTTGAATGTGTAGTTGCTCGATTTTGATTAATTTGAATGAACATCAAAATTATTCGTTTATCCGATTAGATGTGTTTGATGAGTGCGATGAGAGAGAATCTCTTCATTCAAGTGGGATGATTTTATTGCGTTCTTCTATTGTTTATGTCATTACATGTTGTTATAGTTGCTGAAATTCATTTAATGCGAATAAGTTCAAGGACATAAGATTTTGAGATGAGAAAAAAGATTATGAAGGACGAATTTAAGTACATTAATTGAATGAAGATTATTTTATTGATTTTCTTGTAAAATGATAACAAGTGTCCTTTTTCTCTGATCAGCTGTTATTATTTTCTTCATACATTTGAAGTTAAAGGTCGAACTAAGCTAAGCATCAACTCAGATATGAAATTCGACAAAAAAAGTTCAGAATAGAGCCAGTGTTAAAGTCGAACGAAGCTAAGCATCAACTCAGATATGAAATTCAGCAAAAAAGTTCAATAGAGTCAGTGTGAAAGTCGAACGAAGCTAAGCGCCAACTCAGATATGAAATTCAGTAAAAAAGTTCAATAGAGTCAGTGTTAAAGTCGAACGAAGCTAAGCATCAACTCAGATATGAAATTCAGCAAAAAAGATCAGAAAAGAGTCAGTGTTAAAGTTGAACGAAGCTAAGCATCAACTCAGATAAAACTGAACTTAAGGTAAAACTTTTTTCAACAAATTTTTTGAAAAATTAAATCACAATAAATTTGTTTCAAATCAACATACACAAAAAAACCTCATTTAAACAACTTCATTGAACTTCACATTGATTAATTCGAATAAAATTAACATTATCCGATTGATATCTCAATAAAATTTATACTTTTAACAATAAATAATGGTAATCCTGATAATTATTCACATTTATTACAATAAAATACTTCATAATCCACCAGATATTTATTTTAAACATATTTTATCAACACACTTTTGTTGGTATTTTTTGTTTGTTGCTTAAATAGTAATAATCGCAATTAAAAACAATAATTAATCACAATTGAGAGTAATGATAAATAAAGGGGTTCATCGAACAAATATTTACAATTATCATATTGATTTCCAGTTTTCAGAATAATTTTCGCTGTTTAAATTGAAATGATCATTTTAATTATTTGTACATTTCATTGTTAAGAAGAATTTAACCAGAAATAATTTTAAACAGATGCTAATTTATTATTATTATAGAAATTCATAGATTTTCGAAAATTAATTCAATTTGACAGGTTAAAGAGGTAATTAAGTTAAATTGGATATCACACACACACACACACACGTTTAAATTTAAATTTTCGTGCTAATAAATTGAATAAGGTAATTATATGATTAAATTTAAAACCCTCAAAATTTCTATTTAATCGTCAATTGATTGATCGACATTCAAATTAATTTGATTTTCCTTACCCTTGTTTTCTGCAATTGACACTTTGGTTCATTTCAATGAAAGTTTCGTCACACAAAGTGATGTGTGTATGTGTGTCCATAAAATTTTATATTTATATTCGTAATTGTTCTGTAAAAGAAAATTAGTTAAGCTTCATTTATTTGCTTCATCGTGTACTACCATAAATAGTTTAAAAGCCAAAAAGTACACAAAATACAAAATAGGTAGATAAATATCGTTGTGAAATCTCAACTGTAAACATTTATATATTCAATGTTTCAGTTTCAACGAAAAACTAGAGTAAAGTACTACAAAAGTGAACCAACAAACATAATAAACAAAAGGGAACAATCTATTTTCCTTCCGTTTTCACATTAAAAAGGTACATGGCACTGCATAGATAGAAAGTCATCTCAACTTTTAGGTGGAGACTGTTCTGTTTGGTAATTGTAGTTATTATTTACACAGTTGTTAAATTATTCATATTTGTAAACACATTTTATATTTAATATAGCATAAATTTAAGGATTTACCATATTAAGTGAAGTTCACATTGAAAAGAGGACGTAAAAAGTGTAGGAGGATGATTTTTATTTGAAAATTTCTGTCAGAGCTTGAAGAGAGAGATGAGCTTTACTCCATTTTGAATTAGACAATCTCAAATTTACCAGTAATCAACCGATATCGAAGTTTAGTCTAATTTTTTCCTGGTTTAAGGGAAGTGAGAGCCTTAACGTTATTGACAGCAAACCATTGACTTCAAGTATTGTCTGAAGTCACTAATTGATGACTTGGAAGATCAATGGAACAAAACCGAAGATTTTGACTGTGAAATATGGACTGGAAGCTTTTTCTTGTAAAATAATATCTAGTCAAACGATGTCAAAGACGAAGCTGGTAAAGCTCAACTTCAATTAATGATGCCCTGATCTGTAAGACGTTGCTTTTTCAATCAAGATGCTTCAAAACTTTTTTCAATTGAAATTTTAATTTTTTAACATTTTTTTTCAGGTTCAGGTTTCATTACACATACGAGGATACTGACCGATATACTAACACGAAATTAATACAATTAATATAATTGAAGGCTTCAATATTTTTTCAACACCGACTTAGATCGATTATTTTAATCAGCAAAAGCGCCCACACGTGCACACACACCCACACAAAATATAATCATCATAATAAATTCCTGGACATTTCAAACAGAAGATAAATAATATTCATATTTATAACCTTTCTGACCGGAGACCACCATTTTACAGATGTTTCCAAACTGTAAACTTGTCTATAGACAGAGAATTTCATTTCCAATTTGTGTGTGTTTAAATTTAAACTTCAACTTTAAAACATACACAGAACTTTGATCTAAATGCATATTTTCTGTTTGTTTATTTATATTTTATGTGTATATTTAAATGGAAATGCTAAATATTATATAGACATTTCAAAAATTACTCTCTGTGTGTGTTTTTCAAAGTTTTGGTTAATATGCAATATTTCTCTGGCTTTGTGTGTGTGTGTGCTTAAATTTTAACATATAAATGGTTGGTTGCTTAAATAATAAATATTATGCACAATTTAACTAAAACATATGTTGTGCAAATTGCAAACTTTTAACCTTAACGTGAATGAATATGAATATTGTTTGTTGTTGTGTGTTAATAGTCCAAAAAATGGGAAAAAATTGAATTGAATTAGAAAATGTATTCATAAATTTTTTCTTACAAAAAACCTCATATGATTCGTTCATAACGACATTAAAAGGAATCGCCTTAGACATTTGGAGAGTTGACAGTGTGACTTGAAGGCCTTTAAAAGCTCATTTTCATTTTAATTGAGAGAAATTATCATAAAAAACGTCTCTAATGATAAAAAAAATTATTTTAATTTATTCGTTGAAATGGAAATTTATCTAAACTTTCAAATAAACTTCTTCGAACAAAATAATTAAATCCAAATATAAACATACAACTTTTTATCACTCATGAACTATTTTGTGTATTATTTTAAACAATATGATCTCTTTGATATATTTCTTCAACCATTTTCATGTTACTATTATTATTTATTTTTCCACACAGCAGCAAAGTTATTTATTTGTGTGAATTTCATTTAATTTATTATTGTTTGTATACACACACACAAACACATTACCCGAAATAATATCAAATACAAACATTAATAATAATAATGCATGTAAATTGTATGTAAATAAACATTATTTCCTTGCATATACACGTACATACATACACACTCACATACACAGACAATAATGCATTTTACAGTTAAAGCATAAATTTTATGCTTAGTCAACACTTCATCCATGGCTTTCAATTCACAGAAAAATAAATAATAATAATAACAGAAGTTCACATTAAATTAAATGTTCCTATTCAAACTTTCGAATACAATTGAAATCAAAGTTGTAAGAAAATTGTCATAAAATAATGAGACATGTAACATTTCAAATTTAATTTCATTGAATTCTATTTAAAAGGAATTCAATTCAAACAAAAAATTAAAAATTATTATTATTTTTATTGAAACCAGAAGCGACCACAACCAAAATCAATTTTATTTGTTTCCATCCATACCCAGATTTGTGAGTATCTTAAAAAAGATGAGTATTCGAATAACTTTAATCAGAATTCCATGAATTTCAAGTTTTGCTTTTGATAAATTGATGAATATGATGAAGAGAAAGTTTTTTTCTGCAATTTGATGTAAAAATGGCTTATTGTCTTAAACTTTATAGATTTAGTATGAAACTTTAATGCTATTATGATTATTATTAAAGTTTTATTATAAAATGAATTTCCGGTGAAAAATAAAATGCAAAATCATTGCTTATTTTGATTTGAATTGAGAGAATTGGATATAGACAATGGTTAATGTTGCAAAGTGAAATGTAAAGTGTTTGATCGGAAATGAAAGAAAATTTTAAAATTGAGTTGATGGGATGAGGCAAAGGGGGATGAATTACAATGTTTGTGTTCAGAAAATTATTGAATTTAACTTTGATTTGATATTTGATTTTAATTTGATTTTAATATCGATCTCAAAGTTTTGTTGTTCAATGTGAATTGAAGAGCGGTTTAGAATAAGAGTGTCTAAAAGCATTCTAAACAGATTTTGATATTATGATCAAGTATGCAACGATGCTACAACACGGTGCAACGTAATTTAAGTTATGTGTTCAAATTTCCATCTCAAAAAGTAAATTTTCATCACATTCAATGAAAATTTACTTTAAGATTCATTAAATTTCAATTTCATATCTAAAAGTCGTCTAAAAAAATTTCTAGTCAAAATTTGAAAAGACAACTTTTAGACACAGATTTTTTTAATATCAAAATTGATAATTTTATCGCTACCATTATGGTATTTTAATCATATCGCATTTCATAACAAATCATAATTCAATTAAATGTTTTTTGTTTTTCAATCTTTTATTTACAGGTTCTATGGATGCGAGCAGTAGATTTGACGGTGTTGACTGTCGGTGATATCACATTCACACAGGACAGACGTATTAGTTCCGAATTTCCACATGGAGGTGAAAATAGTTGGGGATTAATTATAAAAAATGTACAACACACTGATGCTGGGCGATATGAATGCCAAATAAATACAGAACCAAAAATGAAACGTTATGTAAATTTGGTGGTCAAAGGTAAGCAGATTATTTCAATTTTATATTTTTTTAATACATGAATTTAATAATAAAAAATATTTTAAAAGCAATAATTGTAATTATAAATTAAAAACGATAATTTGCATATTTATGTGTGTGTGTGCCTAAAGAGCAAAAAAATGAATAAATTTGACATGATTAAAGATATTAAATTAATTGGAACCCACAATATTCTGTTTGTGTAATTTTATCAAAAAAAAAATTGAAAAAGTTAAAACGATTATTTATTGAATATTTAATCTGCTTTTATTTAATGATATGACAAAAAAACATGGGTCAGGTTCACTTTTTTAAAATTTAATTTCATTTCAATTTGTGAATGGAAACGCCTGGTTAATTACATCGAACATCTAAAAGCATTCTAAAAAATTTTTAGAAGAAATTTGAAAAGACAATTTTTAGAAGACGGTTAAAATTCAAGTCAAATTTAATCAAATTCATTGAACGCCTGGTAACTTTAACTCACTTTTAATGGAAAAAAATCTTCTTTAAATTGCATAAGTAAGTGATCTCTTCAGTGAAAGCACAAAAGCCGCTTTATTTCAAAAGATAATGATGATTTTTTTCCTTTTTCACATTACAAACCGTCATCATTTTATTCATACAAAGTGCTTTGATGCATTTAGATCTCCATGAATGCTCTTCTAAATGTACAAATGCATGGTTGGTTGGTTTCTACTCTTTTAACATTTTCAAAGCATTAAAATTTAAAATTGTGTCATATTTTTCTCTTTTTTTAATCATTATGTTGCCTTACACACAGAGTAAAAGGATCAAACCCAATGTTTCATTCACGTAATTCACTGTACTGTGTACAATGTAAGAACAATTTATAATATGATGTAGATTTATTGTAACTTCCATGCAAATTCATCTCATTTTTATATATAAAAAGTGTTTCATCATCATGCATCCTCATATTCATTCTGAAGTTTGATACAAATAATAATAATAATAATTTTATGAAAATTCTTCATAGTAACTAAAAAATAAATATATATGACATGTATAATAATAATAAAAATGACAAAAAATAAACATAAAATTTAATAAGGTTGCTTTTTTTTATTATTTTTATTATAATATACAACATTTATACTCTGCAGAGCTTCACAAAGAGCGACACAAGCTCAGGACTTATGCAATAGTAAGACAATAAAAAATGATGAAGAAAAAAAAATTTAACAGATATATGATGATACATTTATGAGCAAAAAAAGAATACAAAAATGGGATACACAAACAAGAGGATCAAAAAAGGGCTTCTTTTTAATACTTTGTAAAATATTTGCCTATGACTTTTAGTTTTTCATATTCATTCGTTTCTATTTGAGCTATGAGTAGTTGCTGTGTTACAGTTAATGCGTGTGGTTGTATCTCAACTCATTTTTTTATTTTAAATTTATCAAAATGGGAAAGAAAAGTAATGAAGAGCATTGAAATTAAGTGCATTTTGGAAATCAGTGTCTAAAAATTGTCTAAAAAAATTTCCATCAAAAATCTGAAAAGAACATTTTTAGAAACTCACTTTTTTTCTCACTTTTTCAATTAAGACAGTTTTCATTCAAGCAAAAAGGTTCCATTGACGTATTTTCCTCTTGATTTTCACCCTGTAACTTGATACAAGTTACAACAATGTCACGCATGAAATATGAGAATAAAATTTTCTTTATCTATTGTAAACCTTTTTTTTGTCTACATATTTATTTAATATTTATATACAAAATGATGACGATTATCCTTAAACATTGCTTGGCAACCAATGAAGTGCCTGTGCTCTTTTTCAATGATGATAATAAAAATGAGACCAATATGAAACTATTTTAAAGGGATTATTTCAAGTCCTTCCATGAATTTAAAGCGGTTTTTCAATATTTTCAATTCAATTTAATCAAAAACTGTTTTGGAAACTTCCAAAAACTGTGATGTTAAAAATGTTTTTGAGAATAAAATTTCGCTTCAAGTAACTGAATGTAGATCTTAATCAAGAAAATATGAATTCATAAATAAATAAATGAATACAAAAAAAAACAAAAGGATCCCACATTAAGCCGTGGGAAAAAATGACATTTGTTACAAATACATTTATTATAAGGCAGAGGGTTACAGAGCAAAAACTAAAAAAATTATACTATGAAAATATGATTAAAGAAAGACAAAAATAAATAAACAAATCAAGGTCAGTTTTTTCTCCCATTCATTGGCATACGAACCAGAATAGTTCAAAGGATAGAACAAAAAAAGTCAATGTACAGAATTTTTTTACTGAAAAGATCAATCTAAGAAGAAAATTTATGATATGGACATGATTTTATGATAAACAGCAAAAAAAATTGTTGTATTGAAGTGGTCTGTCTTCTTTCAGTTTTTTATGCCAATTTATCGTTGATTTGAGAGTAAAAATGCGAGTTTTGTGAGCACTCATGCTGTCCGATCATTTGTGTCAAAAAAAAAACATTAGACATAAAATGTGTCATACGAAACCCAGAAAGCACAAAAAAAATCAAAAAGCACTTAAATCCCACCAAAAAAAAATCAGAAAAACCACAAGAAACCCCAATAAGCACAAAAAATTCAAAATGCACAGTAAAACCCAAAATGCAACAGAAAATTTGGAAAACCCAGAAAGCACAGATTTTTTAAAATTTTCTGAAATTTCTTAATTTACCGCAATCATTGAATTTCCTATGAATGGAAATGCGCTCGTGTAAATTGTCCAAGGTCACATTCAATTTTTTTTCCATATTAAATATTCGTTAAATCTACATACAGACAGACCACAAATTGTCTTTAGTCATGGTAACAATATTTTTTTTATAATTTATTTGGTATCATCAAAGAGACAACAAGCATACACAAAAAAAAATGTGAACAGAGTACTTTCAAAGTACCATTATTTATTACAGATATTGATGTAATTAATAACTTTTGTTGGTCAGGCTTTTCATGTACGTGTGTGTATGTGTATAGCAATATACGTGTGAAGTGTATTTTTACTGCATAAGTTCATAAAAATTATTATCATCATCATTGCGATGGCACAAAAAAGAGCTTACAAGGGGAAAACAAATATGTTGGATGTCAATTTTTTTTCATATTGAGTTACTTTTTCAGACTAAATGAAAATTATTATCATTATTTTATATGACAAAAAAAAATATTTTAACATAATGAACTTTTTTTTAGTTCAGAAACATTGAATTTGAATTCGAATGTTATCTGAAAACACACACAAATATACTAAATTTCACTAAATCTCCCGGAAAAAAATTGTGATTAAAATTAAACCAATTATCACATCATATCATCCAAAAAAACATGCAAATTAAAATTAAATTCGTTACGCTACTCAAAAAAAAAATGGAATATCAAAATCTGAATGTTATTTGTATTTTACGCTCAAATGAATAAAATTAGTTAAAATTCCATTGTAGTTTGGACGAATTTATTCATTTAAGAGTGATATCAAATAAATTTTAACATACATGAAAAGCACGAAAAAAAAATACGGATATTGAGAGAGAAACGTACACGTGCTAATTAGCTAATTTATTTGGAAAAATATTTCAATTTGCAAACATACAAATTAACATTAGACCGCACATGAATTTAATTTGTGATGGATTTTCAAGGAAAAGTGCGATCTTGGGATCGATTTGTCAGTTTAATGGACCATTTGACCTTGAACTATGAAAAAACTGTCACAAAATTTTAAATTTAATGAAAAATTTCCGTTAAATGATCATTTTTAGTATTTTAAGAAACTTGCACCTTGAAATGCACTTAAATTTTCCATTAAAATTTACGTTTTCCAATTTTTTTATATAAAAACATCAAAACACGTCTAAAATCAAATTGAATTAGTTTGAATAATTTTCATTTCACATTTTAAATTAAATCAATAATTTTCATCCTGTGACCACTTAAATTTACATTAAAAGGTTGAATCCGGCCATGCATTGATTGAGTTTTCTAATCAAGTTTTCTGCATTCCTTTTTCAGAATAAAAAATGCAAAATGAATTTAAATTATCATCACGACCCAATTTTCGATATAACCTTTCTCAATATACATTGAAATTGAGTTAAATTTGTAAAGTTTTTTGGTCATTTTAATTTTATATTCAATCCTATCCGCCCAATTTAACAAAACTTTAAATTAGAAAAATAATCAAAAAATCTTTTTGTTGTGTATAAACATTTTTTTTTTGCATTTTACATGTAGCACAGATTAAATCAATGCATTTGTCTTCTATTGTTCTCTCGTTTCAATATAATTCGATTGTTACACACAAGGACACCACATTCCATTATATTACATTATATGGAATCGATAAATATGTTTAAAAAAAAAATAAAATAAATGTTTTCAAGTGTGTGTGTGAGTGTATTTGAATTTCAAGTCCATAATCAAACTACATCCAATTTATGCATTTGCTTGGACAAAAATTATATTGTAAGACCATTGTTGTTGTTGTTGTTGTATTTGTCCACTTTAACCACATTACAATCATTTTGAACCACAATTTACTTTCAAATAAGACAACATACATGCATTGAATAAATAAATAAAATTTTGTATGTTTGTATACAAGAAGATGGAAATGAAGAAAAATATGAAGCTCTTCCACAGTCACACAGAGATTGTCTCATTTTGGTTCAATTCAAAAATAAAATAAACGATTGGAAATTTGCAATGAAATCACATTCAAGTCAAAGCAATGCAATGCAATGCAATAATGAAGTGCATGGATGTGGGACATGTAAATGAAATCAAAATAAATGCAATTTGGAAATAAACGAAAATTTACTTATCATTTGATTTTGTCTTGTTGTGTGAGGGAGTTTTTCTGGATTCCAAACTGTCGTATTTGAAAAACTAACAAAATTCAGAGATCTCAGAATTTGAATCAAAGGACCGAATCAGAAATCTTAGAACTTAATCAATAGAGAACTTAATCAATAGGGCCAAATCAGAAATCTAAAAACTTAATCAATAGAATCGAATCAGAAATCTCAGAACTGAATCAATAGAGAACTTAATCAACAGGGCCGAATCAGATATCTAAAAACTTAATCAATAGAATCGAATCAGAAATCTCAGAACTTAATCAATAGGGCCGAATCAGAAATCTCAGAACTGAATCAATAGAATCGAATCAGAAATCTCAGAACTGAATCAATAAGGAGCTTAATAGGGTCAAATCAGAAATCTCAGAACTTGAACCAATAAACTGAAACCTCTTTTATCTGAAACGTAAAATCCAGGAAAGAACTTTATTTTATTATGAATATTAAATTACAAACATTTTTTTACTGGTCATTCATTTTTTTTTCCATCTGCAGCATTTACAAGGAATGAACAAAATAAACATTACCTTGCAATTTTTTATTTTCCCCATATTTTTTTTGCATATTTTTCCATAGTTAAGTTACGAACAGTGCTAAATTTAAGCTAACAAAGACAATTTTTTTCTGCTTATTGTAACAATAATAAACCATATAACGGACAATTCATTTCTCATTCACATGTGTTACTTTTATTATTTATGTCGTAGGATGCCCATGATGATACTAATTTTTTTCCATTAAATTTACTGCACAATTCAAGATTAATGCTATTTAAAAGTAACAAAAAATTCTCTCAATTTCTTAATCCAATTGAATTTTCAATGAAATTAAATTGAAAACTGTAATTGATTGATATTTTCCGCAATTGAACAGTCCACTCTAATTTATTTAACTTAACTTCAGTTTTTTTTCTTCAATTTTTTTTATTATTAAATGAATGAAGAATAAAATGCACAAACACACAAATGAAAATAAGAAAAAATTATAACTGAATTGAAGCAAATCCAGGTCCATTTATCATATTTTCTGCATTTACTGCATATAAATATTTATGATTTCTCATGCTTAGACATTTTTTATGAAGCATTTTTCATTATTTTTTTTAAAATAAGTCGTTTTTAAGGAAAATAAATGAAACAAGATTTGTAATAAGTTAAATTATTTGTACGTTGAAAAATCTTGTTATGAACAACATTTTCCATGTGAATGGAGACGACTGGTATTTTTTTCGATTGAAACTTATATTTATCAGAACCAATAAAAACTGAATTTATTTGAACACAGCCCGCATTTTTTCACTGATGGTGTCTAGACAATTTTTCATCTTTGTACATACAATTATGGTCATATTTTTATACATTTTTTCAAAAATTTATTGCTTTCCTTTGCAGAACACCAACAAATGGATACCCCTTTCTATGGCACACAAATTTTCGGATCAAAGGAACAAGTTGTGAAACCGCACACTTCAGTTACGTTAACATGCAAATCAATTGTGCTGGAATCAAAGGGAATAGATGGAAGCCAAAACCAATATACATCAAAATCAATTACGTGGGCCAAAAATGATCAATTATTAAATGAAAAGGTAAGAATTCATGTCATGGATTTGCAAAAAAAAATAAAAATTACTACGTTGCATATCCAATTTTCATTTAATTCAAAAATTCGGGTCGTTCATTGCTTTTTATTCTCGCAGATAAGGATATATTGGGATTTAGATTGTGTGTTAAAAAAAATAGATAGATATATGAAAAGAGCATTTTTCTCTGGTTCTCTAGACGTTTTATTTACACTATGATTATTTTTATTTTAAAACTTGTTTGTAAAGCAATTTAGTATCATCATACAAGTTTTGTACTTACTTTTTTTCATAAAGCACGTGAATGTCAGATAAAAATCCCTTAGGAAGAGTTACAGTTCAAATAAAACGGATAATAATAATTGAAAATTTAATTCCTTGAAACAAAATATATGGACGATATGTGAGAAAAATGGGAGAAAAGGAGAAAAATGTTGAGAATTAACGGATTAATAAATAGAAATTTTTATTATTTTTCATTTACTTTGTGTGTCATTTTTTAAATGTTTTTTCTCTGCTTGGGAGTTTTCACAATCCGATTGTGATTGTGAAAGGATAGAAAAAAATTGTATTAAATCGTATTTTTTTTGCTATAAGATAAAGTTTTTGATCGGAAAGTTATGTTGAAATTAAAACTAAGAGCCCGAATTTGAAGCCGAATTACATTTTGAACGTGAGTGCTGAGTTGCTGTTAAAAATTGAGTACAAATTTAAAACTGAGTTACTTTTCAAATTTGAGTCCGAATTGAAAACTGAGTTACTTTTCAAACGTGAGTACAAATTTAAAGCTGAGCTACTTTTCAAATTTGAGTCCGAATTGAAAACTGAGATCCTTTTCAAACGTGAGTGCAAATTTAAAACTGAGTTACTTTTCGAATTTGAGTCCGAATTTAAAACTGAGATCCTTTTCAGACGTGAGTGCAAATTTAAAGCTGAGTTACTTTTCAAAATTGAGTCCGAATTTAAACCTGAGTTACTCTTCTTTATAGAATCTCTCAAATTTACTCGCCGTTTTGATTATTTTATATTTTCTTGAAATAAAATTAAAAAATATTTTTCACATTAATATTTCGCATTTTTTATTCAACACAGATGTCACGAGGTGGTGTATTAATCGAGACAGAACACAATTCTCCAACTGTCATAAGTAAATTAACATTGGCAATGGTCACGGGAGATGACAGTGGAATTTACACTTGTAAAAGTAGTGCAGGCAGTGATTCAATTCAATTGCATGTTATTGAAGGTAAGAAACTACAAACAAATTCTTAGAAATAAAACGTTGAATTGAACGCTTGTCTCGTCTTTGTCAAAATCCATAAATTACGTGTGGAAAAACGATACATCTTGCATTGACTTATATCTCTAATGTATTATACGAGATTTGTACATTTGAAACCGTAGAATTATGTTTACCAAGAAAAATTTATGGGATGAGTTCCAATTTAAAGGAAATACCCAATAAAAATAAAATTGATACCGACTACTTAAAATCATATCAAATTAAGCTCTTCTAACTTCACCTCATACTTTTTATATTCATTTTTTTGTTGGGTCGTTAAATGAAATCGCCTCAAATTCACATTTATACGAGAAACATTGACAAAAGCATAAAATAAATGGTCTCGATAAAAATATTTATACTTTTTTTTTTATCAAAAAAAAAATAATGTTTCAACACTTGATGCCATATACAAACACACGACAAACATTACAGAAAATAATAACAATATAACACTATGAGATATTCGAATAAATATCGAATATAAATTTTCCAATGTGAGGACATTTTCAAATCTAAAGTAAATAAAATGGTTTTTCCAAAGCAATAACAAATAGATCTTCGTTTTTTTATACGTATGAATGTATGTGTTTGTATTGAACTTAGAATGTTTGTTATGTTTTTGCAAAAATATTCACAACGAGATTGAAAAAAAATGTAAAATAAAAATCAAACGAATAAACAATAAAAAACGATGTGATTTTATTTAGTGTTTATTTATTAGAACATTTATTTTGCCACATTTGTATTATTATAATAAATAAATAAATATTGGATGGAAAGTGATGCGGTAACTTTAGGACATGTATTGAACGTTTTTATTTAATATCAGAAATAGGATTAGAGATCTTTGAATTGGATAAGAATTTTTGTTGAGAAAATTCATCATTCAGTAACTTTTCCAATTTGAGTGAACATTTCATCACCGAGTTACCTCATGAATTTGAGTCAAAATTCATCACTGAGTTACCGCACGGATTTGAATCAAAATTCATCACCGAGTTACCTTTCGGATTTGAGACAAATTTCATCACTCATAAATTTGAATTGAATTTCTCTCAGCACCAGAAGTTCAAAAAAACTAAATTTTCCCTCTCATATCACTTTCATTTTCGTGGTAATAAGCCTTTTCACGTCAACACCACTCTCATTTATTTACATGCTTAAATTAATGTGTAAGTACATTAAAAGAGCATTTTAAAACACTTTTTTAGAACAATTTAAATTGCTGCTTCAAGTAATTATCCTAGTCACATAGTGCGAATAATCATGTCAAATTCAGATGCATTTCACACACTCAAACAAACACACACACACAATTTTTTGTATATGTAACCATATCATAATGACGTAAAAAAAAAACATTTTATACATGCCAAAAATAGTGTGATAATAAAATTTACACTAAAAAACCGTTAAATAATAATCTGTGTGGCGCCATTATAAAAGTGCAAAAAAAAAGAAAAATAAAATGAACATCTTCTCACCTTCATTTCATTTCAGTTTGTGTGAAATTTCAAATGTGTGTGTTTTCTTTAAGAGATTATTATTATTATTATTACAATTTATTACACTCACAAAAATAATTTTTAATGTGTGAGAATGCACATTGAGTTTCTTATTTTGTCATGTTTTTCCTTTTTAAAAGGGCTTTAAATTTTATCTTCTTTTAAATGAAATGCAAACGGTTGGCATCTGCATTTGTCAGTTTTAAAAGCAAAAGAAGAGTAAAATGAAAGGAAAAAAAAAGACATGTTTATATTAAAGATATGCAGCAAGGTAAAATGTTACGATGTGCAAGGTTAAAATACCGTTTTAATTTTACAATTTTCTGAAAAGGGAAGTGCTCTATTTTTATACTCATGTATGTGGACGTGTGTGTGTAGAGCAAAACAGCGTGTGACAAAATTTTATCACATAGAATCTTGAGAACATTGAAAAGTTTAGAATTTTAGTAATGTACTTGATATAAAAGACCTTTTAAAATCGTATCCATGAAATTATTATCATTATATTGCGCTAAATTGTTCATTTTCTGAAATGAAGTTACTTTTTAGTAAGAGGAGGTATCAAGAACATAACGAAAGTGCATTTAAATGATTTGAGAGAGCAACAGTGCTCCAAAAAGTTCTCTCTTTCATGAATTTATCTCTGTTTAGGATTTAAGAGAGCAACTGTGCTCCTTTAAGCGTTTTCTCTCTTAAATTTATCATCTACATGATTTGAGAGAGCAACAGTACTTCAAAAAGCGCTTTCTCTCTTAAATTTATCGTCTAAATGATTTGAGAGAGCAACAGTGCTCCAAAAAGCGCTTTCTCTCTTAAATTTATAGTCTACATGATTTGAGAAAGCAACAGTGCTCCAAAAAACGCCTTCTCTCTTAAATTTTACGTATAAATGATTTGAGAGAGCAACAGTGCTCCAGAAAACGCTTTCTCTCTTAAATTTATCGTCTAAATGGTTTGAGAGAGCAACAGTGTTCCAAAAAGTGTTTTCTCTCTCAAATTTATCGTCTTAATAATTTGAGAGAGCAACAGTGCTCCAAAAAGCCCTTTCTCTCTTAAATTTATCATCTACATGATTTGAGAGAGCAACAGTGCTCTTTTAAGCGCATTTCTTTCATTTCCTTTTCAAATTCAAGACAAAAAGGAAGTTAAAGCATCTGTGTAACACATTTGCATATAAAATACAAGACAAAAACAAGACACAAGCTTATGCATGAATAAAACTTACACTTCCTTACTAGTTCAACCGTGTAATTTTTACCTTAGAGATAAATTTTGATACAACAATTGTGTGTGTGTCTTTGTACAGTCAAACATTTAATAATATGAAGAAGTGTCAAGTTGTACAAAAGGCACAAAAGTTCATTCATTTGATTTATTGTATTAATTAATGCATCAAATTTGAAATTTTAATTAATATTTAAATAAATTTCTGCACAGAGCAAGAATAAAAAAAAATGAGTGAACAGAAGAGGTATCATCAGAAAAGTTTTATCAAATGAAAATTCCCACAGTAATGCAAAGTTTTTGTGTTTCATGTATATATATTTCTAGTGAAAGATATAACCACAAAATATTTAAAATATACATACCAAGATCCCGAATGATAGTAGCTAGATATAAAATAGAAAGATACTTTGCATTAAATTTTACTTAAAGTTTTAGATTTCAAAATGACTTTTTTTTTGTACATCTTCTTCTTATACACGTTTAATTTGCATTTCATTACAACATTTTACACCAGTTTGACAGATATTGCATCTCTTCATTGTGTAAGATGAGAAAAAGGATAAATGTTACACGTTTACAGGTGTATTGAATTGTATCAGAAGAAGAAGAAGTGAAATAAAGGCAATGAAAATGTGTTATAAGATCGAGAAAATAATGGATATAAAAAGTAAAGGAAGATAATGTGAAATAATGTTTAATTCGATAGAGGAAGAAAGTTATTTGAAAGTTCCGCAAGTGCATTTAAATGGAAATGGGAGCATCTTGGACAGGTCACTTATCACGAAATGACCAAAGCCGTGTCCCAGTGACACTTTTCAGAAACGATTCAGAAAAATTCTCGTTGTATGGATCGCCCAGTGAGATCGAACGATGACATCGAAGCAAACCTGAGGGTACTACAAGTAAGATTCAGAGTAGATAGCTCTGGAATTCAATTCTTGATCAAGCCAAGACTGGAAATTAGCTGTAGGGGGACGGTCAAGTTAAGTTGAGGCGATGAACAGAGTCCTAATTCAAAAATTAGGCTCATTCACCGAAATTTTATGATTACCAAAGTATCTTAGGCTCACATTGACCAAATAATTCTAAAACCGGTTCAAAATCGTCGAACCAGACGAAATCTTATTGAAATCGATCGAAACAAGTCAATTTTCCTCTCAAATTTCCCTTAAATTATCTTTTCTTTACATTTTAACTCCAATTTCATTTTTATACTAACAAAAACAATGAACTTAACATTTTTTGCTTCCAGTCATTTAAATTTACAAATGAATTAATGTCCAGACACGAAACAAAAACCCTTTTGACAAGAACATGAAAAAAAAGTTAAAAAAGTTTTCAAAACTTAAAAAACATTAACTTTCATCTAGATCTAGATTGAGTGAGAGGAAAAAAAACTTATAAACTACAAAACAAACCAAAATTTAATACAAAACTTAAATACAAAACAATAAAGTAGCAAAAAAAAAAGATTTTCACATTCATATCCATTTACCAAATGGAATGGTCACCTATCCGAATTTCTTTACTCAGTTTTATCAAAAGTTTTTGTCTTCATTGTTTTTTAAATGTGAAATGTGTGTGTGTGATATTTTGTAAAAGATTTTAGGGTGTAAAATTGTCACTTTTTGGCAAAAACTTTTTCACATACACACACACCCATAAATAAATGAATGGATGTGACTTTTTAAAGTAGGTCAAATTTTTTAATGATCGTGGTGAAAATCCATGAATTTTTAATGCAAAATCCGATGAAAATTGATGAAATTAGATTTTAAATTAAAATTCAATCCTTCGATGACTACCAAGAAAAAATTCCATTCAATATCCAAATATTGAATTTCAAATAATATTATTTGTATTTTAAAATTGAAAATCGAATTTTTATTTTTTTTTTGTCTCATTGTAACAAAAAAAATGTAATATGAGAGAAAAGATGGAATCAGTAAATTATTTTATGGTTTTAAAATAAACAAACAAATAAATATATAAAAGATATTTTTTTTTTTTTTTGAATTTATGTCTCGATTTTTTTAATTTTTTTTGTTTTGAGAAGAAAAAGATCATGTTTCCTTCTCTGTTTATTTATTTGTGTTGTTGTTGTAATGAAATGTTATGGAAAAATTCAAAAAAAAAGTTATTTTTGTAAAAATACTTAAATTTACACAGGACCCAATTTTCCAAACTGTCAATAAAAATAAATATTAAATGAAGACTCTTTCTCTCTATAAAATGTTATATTTTTATTATTATTTTCATCACAAGACAGAAGTTACTGGGAAAAATTTTCTTTCATTTTGAAATATCGTTTCATATTTTTTTAAAATAATTTTCTGCTTTTATGTAAAAGGAGAGGAAAAAGAAAATTGTAAAGTGAATTTACTTTTGTGAAATATTTCCTTGTTATTTGAGACATTTCTGTTAAATTTGAGATGAAAGGGGGTGATTGAGGCACGTGAACGACTTTGACATGTAAGGTCACTTCGTGTCTGTGAATGACCTGACTCATTTTAGAGTCAGATTATCATCTTGCTCGTTGGTCTTAGCCCTTATTCGAGGCTTTTGTACATTTGCGCTATTATCATCAGAGAGCCTTAGCTTTTATCCTGTCATCCCAAGCAATCGCCTCCTTTAGCAAGCCTTAACCTGAATTTGAGAAATTAACTAAGATTTCTTCTTAAATTTCCTAAATGCACTTATTCGCCTTACTCATGAAAACTGTTTAAATTTTTCTTCCTTATTGTTGTCAAACATCTCAATTTAGTTCACACTCTGTATGAAAATTGTACACAATGTTAAAAAAGAACCAGGAATGTTCCTTAAACGTGCAAGAAAATGTCAGGAGTAAATTATGATGTATAAGAAGCAAACACACACACACACAAACACTTACAGTAACATAAACGTGAAGTCACATACACACAAAAACATAACTCATGAAATATAAATGATATCGATATTTCAAAAAAAAAAATATTATATGAAAAATTTAGATTGGATTTTGACACAAGGTACATATTTTCCTACTTTTTTTTGTCAAATTTAACTACATAAGCGCCCAATTCACACATTGAAGAGTTAAATTCAAGATTATGATTACATTGAAACATTAACTACCGGTTAAAGTAAATCACGTTCACGATTTATCATATCAATTTTTTTCGTCTTCTCCTTTTCTTTATCTTAATGTTGTATGAATTTAATATTCATTCATTCATTCACTTACTTGTTTTTTTTTCCTTCTCTGCTCTATTTTCAGGTGCAAAACAGCAACCATCAACAGGATCATATTCAAAATGTACCACACATCGTGCTTCATCACCACTAACATCAAGTTTAGTTTTCATTTTGATTTTATCACGTCAAGTAATGCTTTTTTTTTATCTAAGTGATGCCACATAAATGTCTATTTTGACTAGAAATGAAAAGGAAATTTATTTAATGAAATGAAGACAAGTCAAGTGAGAGGAACTCACATGAGAATCGGTTGTATTTTTTTATATACTTTTTTATATAATATTTTAAGAAGAAGATGATCAAGGAAATTTTGTCTATAACTGTAAATATTGTATATGAATTATGTTTTGAATTGTAAATTGTAAGTTAAAATTAATATTAATTTTAAAATGTAAAAATTTGTATCTATTAAAAATAAAATAAAAAATGTACCTTATTTGATCGTTGTTGTTTGATTTCCACCTTGAATACCGTTGATATAATTTTATACAAAGGGCAGTTTGATTTACCATTTATTGTTCACAGATTTCATAACACATTTTAAGAACACATTTTGAATTTCACTTCATTTTTGTAGATCTTAATTCTTGACCATCTTGTCCAAGTTTGACCATCCTTGTCCATGGATTTGCTCGATAATGTATCAGTGTGAATTAAGTACAGATATGTAATATGCTTACCATCCTTCGTCATCCAAAATTAATTTGATCAACTGAGATATAATTATGATTGTGATCCCTTCTAGGGATTCCAAAATAATTGGTTTTGGAGAAAAACCAATTACCAATTATTTTCAATTATTGAAAAACCAGTTAAACCAATTATCAATTAATTGGTTTTTTTAAAAAAGTAATTTTTAACTTATCGTCAATTTTATTTATTTTTTTATCTTATATCTTACAATTATTTTATTATTTTGTTTTAAAAAATAAAATTTTAAAAACACCAAAGCGTTTAATATATCTTCGCTTAATCTATTGCGAATTTTGGTGCAAAAAGTAGAACACACAGAAAAAACCGGATCGCTAGCGGTGGATTTTAGTTGTATTGTTAAGAAGCTTAATTAAAAATATATTAAAGTTCTCAAATTAATGCTAATCTATAGATAAATTTACTCTGAGTAAATTGTTTTTAATTTCAGAAAAACTAGTAATTACAATATCTAGATTTTTTTCAAAAGTACTTTTGGAGTTTCTGAACTAAAAAAACGCTTCTTAACTGCTTTTAAGTTGACCTGTAACCTTGTAAGAATAAGAATGACTTAAAATTGAAATTTCTTGGAAAAAAATTGTTTTTCTAATTGGTTTACCAAAGCGTGCCCTTGCATTACAAATTATAAGCATCGCATTGTGTATGGATCATAAAAGGTAAAGAACGATTCATATAGTGAAGAGTGTTGTTTTTGGTAAACAACGAAATATTTGCATATATTTTTAGTATTAAATATTTTAAAAATTCTTTAGAATTTATAAAAAAAAAAATTTTTAATATTTTTATAATTGGTAATTGGTCAAAAAAAAACCAATTACCAATTAATTGGTAATTGCTGTAAAAAAACCAATTAACCAATTAATTGAATAATTGGTTGGAATCACTAATCCCTTCCCGAAACAATTTCTGAGCCGCTTGGAAAAGGCTTAACCGTGGGCTCAAGCGATCCTTTTGTGGATCAGATCAGATCAGATTTGTAGGGCGACTATTAAGCCTGCACTCAGGCCATCAGTCAGGCCCATTGTGCATTTCGTTATCACCATCCGAGGAACTTAGCTTTTATCTTGTCATCTCAAGCAGTCGCCACCTTTATCTAGTCTTTACCTCAAATAGATTAGCTGGAAAAAGGGACATTTGAGATTGTTAAATTTAATGGCCAGAGCGAGAATATCTTCAAAATCAATTCATAAATATAGAAATAAAGTAATCATTTGGATGACGAAGGATGGTAAGCAGTTTTTCTTATGCAGCTACCGTCCAGTGGATTACCCATACGGGCAATCTGCCAAAATACAAATAAGGCCGCAGTTGATCGTCTTGTAAAAGTTAAGTTTAGCGTAAATTTTAAAAAACATCACACAGAATGCCAGGGCCGTTAATAATTTTCAATCCACCCAGCCCTCAACAAAGAAAACCAAATAAGTTCCTGCCAAAAGATATCAGATTTCATTACCAGAACGCTGAGACCAAACTTTTTACGCTCAATCGTAGTGCGTTCTCGGTATCGATCTTCATCCAAGTAAATTATTCCAAAAACGAATGTAATTTTCAAAAACGTAAGGCTTTACTTTACCTTAATTTCATTCAAAGTAACAAGAAAATCATCATCATTATTAGTTTTTTTCAATTATTATTTTTTTTAGCTTTTCTTTATTTTTTCATTTCATTTTATTTTTGTCAGTGTTTTTTTTTATTTTTTTGTAGTATTATCATTATTTTTAATATTATAATAATCAAGTAATATTATTATTTCATTTTATTTTAAACTTTAATACAATATTACAAGAATAAAATTTAAAAAAAAATGAAATTTAAAATAAATTGATTTTAAACGTAATTAACATTTTTTCAGTATACACTCCATTTCATTTCATAGTTAACCAAATGAAATTTCAATAAAATTATTTAAAAAAAAAACATTTTAATGATAAATTTATATAAAAATAAGATTAAAAAACATTATTTTTATATGAAATTTTATGATGTTATGAAAATTTATAATAAAAATAATGTTTTTTAATTAAATTGAATTTTAAAGTTGCATTTTTAATGGTAGCTCAGTATTATCATTAAATTTATTTCATATTTTTTTTTTGTATTCTTAGCTTTATTATCATTATTATTACTGTTTAATTTTAATTTAATATTATTTTTATATTAAATACATAATTTTTTTTTGTTATTCATATTGTTACACATTGAAGGATGCCTGAACAATATTATAACATTTCCTTATTTTTTTTTCTTTAAAAATATCTCTCTTTTTCATTCTTTTTAATTTAATTTTAAGCTTAAGTCCCCTTAAAATTAATTTTAATTTTCATATATATCATAAATGTTTTAAAATCACAATCGTACGGTTTATGTTTAAGGTATCAATTCAATTGCATGATGATACCAAAAATATAAACGAATAGTTATATTTTTTTAATTACAACTATAATTATTAATTTTGTGTTTCGAGTTTTTTTTTCTAAATTTTTAATTTTAATTTTTTTTATTATTAAAGCATCCTTCCTCTGTAAAATAATTATAATTAATTTTATTATTATGTTTTTAATGTTTAAATTTAAGTTTAATGTTTTAAAAAAATATATATTATTTATGTTTAAACGTAAAATTAAAAGAATTAAAATGAAAACTAGTATTTTTTTTTCCTTTAAAGGATGATCTCCATTACAGAAAATTCATAAGTTGCAAATTTTCTTACATGAAATGTTTATTATACAGCATGTTTTTATTTAAATTGAAAGATTTATAAACATATTAAATCATTATATTAGTAATATGTGTGTATTTTTATATTAATTCCTTATGTTTATCATTATTTTGTATCATTTTATATACAATATGTATAAATTTTTTCATCATTGATATTATTTTATATTTTTTCTTTTATTTTTAAGGATATTTAATAAGGAGATCACAATTTCATATTAAAATAAAACAAAAAAATGAGAAAAAAAACATCATTAATTAAAATGAAGTTAAGACAAGAAAAAAATCTCCTTAGTAAACATTGATAGTCAATTGAAATAAATTGAATTAAAAGTAAAAAAAAAAAAGAAATTTAAATAAAAAATTAAGCTAATAATAAAAAAAAAATTTAATTGATTTAATATTTATTTCAAGATTATTCAAATTTATTATGATTATGATTTAACTAAAAAAATGAAACTTTTACAAAGAATTGTAATAATAATAATATTAAATTTAAATTTAAATTGAATGAAAAAAAAAGGAAATTATACTAAGAGATATTAAATTAAGTTAAATTAAATTAAATTTTACATTATGATGATTACTATGATTAATTTTAATGTAATTAATAACTAAACAACAAATATTTTATAGTGTAATAATTTTGAGTAGAAATTATTTTTTTTTAATGTTTTTTTTTTATATCAGTACTCATTTCAATTTCAATTTCATTTGTCTTTCATCGTCTAACTACGTTAATATTCAAATTTCCTTACTAATTTTATCTTTACATTCATTTTTTTCATCAATATTATTATTATCAGGGTTATTATTAACATTATTTTGTTTATCGCTATCACTAATCATTAATTTCGGTGCAACATATTTAAATTTTGATCTGTCATATTTTTTATTATGTCGGACTTGTTGTGGCATTGTCTGGAACGGTGATGTTCTGATTTGAGTTGAGGGTTCCGTTAATAATTTTGATGATGTCGATGTCAACGTGTTATTTGTAGTCAAGTTATCAGTCGATGTCTCTGTGTTAATTTCCTCTTTATTACAGCTAAATGTCTTCTTATCACTATTTACAAAAAGATATTTATTTTTAATTTTATTATTATTACTGCTATTAATTGTATTTATTTCTTTTGATTCGGATTTTCCAATTTGCTTCCGTTTCAAAATCATATTTTTCTTGATATGGGCTTGCAGTTGTTGTTTTAAGACGGGATTTATCCAAACATGGTCACGTCGATTGTGGTTTACGGCCGTTTTATGTGTGGATGACGATGTTGCAACATTTTTAGCTCTTACCGAACTATGCGTCTCGTTGCCTTGATCTTGCGACGTTGTTGCATGCCCGCTGACTGTGTCACACTGAAAAGATTGTAAGTAATTGGAATTAGTTTAACATGAAAATGATATGATCGTAATTTGATGTGATTTCGATTGAAGGAAATGAGAGCAGGGTAACATTCACTGAATTTTTTTTTTTTTGATTTGAATTGTATGAACATAATTTAATGTACATTTTTTTTGTGGTGCGGAAATTTTAAGGTAATTTTTTTTCATTTCACGTACAATTGACAGACAATTACAAACTACTTTTATATTACTTAATTTCATTGAATTTTAATAAAATTTCAAATCAGCTGAATTTTATTTCAGTAGATGGCGCTGATATTTCAAATTTTCAGTTAAAATTCAAAGTTGCGAGTAAGATGATAAAAAAATTAATAAAAATCGTGCAAAAATTAACGTTTACAGAAATTTTATGACTAAATTTAATACAATTCAATTCTATTCTAATCTTATAATGATATTTTTTTAACGTTTTTTAACGGTTTTCTATCTTTCACAGTTCAACAAAAAAAAATATGACAAACAAACATTTAATTAAAAAATAATATTAAAAAAAACACGAAGAAGGAAGTAAGAAAAAAATAAATTAAAAATACTTACGCAAATGGATTAGATGCATTATTATTAATATTATTTCCAAATTCAAAAACTGGTTGAGTCTGATTTTGTGGTTGCTGTAAAATAAGAATAAGAAAAAAAGAGATTTTGACGATTTGTTCTTTTGATAATTTTTTTTTGTTTTCAGACAGAATTTGAATTTGAAACATTATTTTGAATTAAAAAAAAAAAACGTTGCAAAATTTTGAAATTACAAACAAAATTGTATGGCGTTAAAATTAAAAAAAAAAAATTAATTTGAAAATTTTAAATGAAATTTCAATCCCATTTCCAATTATGAGGATTTGATGATGATGATGAGAATGGTTTTTTTCAAGCTGTTAACAGGATTTGATATGAAAAGGCATCCATTTTGAACTTGGGGCTCAGGTGATTTGAAAATTTAACCCTTTCCGGCCCAATTTGTATTGAAAATAAATTTCAGAAGTAATTGAAAGGAAATTAAGAGAAATTTTAAATTAAGTTCAAATTTCAACGGTTTTTTGACCACATGGCATGGAATTTTTTCGGACTTGATTCTATGATTTGAGAATGGCGTTAAAATAATTAGAAAAGTGAGATCCACCTCATTTTATGATAATTTTGAATAAAAAATTGAAATTTAGTCCAAATCAGCCGAATTTACCGAAATTTTTTAATGTTAATGAAATTTGACCTTCAATTTTTGAAATTTCGAACCAAAATTTGGATTTTAAGGACACGTCAGTCCAAAATGGGTTAATGTATCATGAAGTTAGTTTATTGACTTTTACACAAATAATGTTAAATGAAGTTGAAAAAAAGTGCAGTTAATATGCAAGCAAACGATAACAAAAAAAAAGTTAGTTTGAACATATAAAAATTTGAACAAAGGACAAGCACATGATTAATTTGATGTTAAATGAAAATGTTAAAACAAAAAATGAAATAAAAATTTAAATGTTAGTGTAAGTTATGATAAAATATTATAAAAAAGTAGAAAATTGTGTTCATACTTCAAGAACTGGTGTGGCTCCAAAAGTGAAAACACCTGGAGGAGAATTCATATTCAGATTACTACTTGGCGCAGCGGCTCCAAATTGAAAAGGAACATTAGAGGCAGTTGTGCTAGTACTAGACCCAAGGCCCTGCGATTTATTTTTAAATTTTTAATAGTTAACATTTAATTCGGACAATTTTACATCGCAGCATATTTTTTTTTTTGATTAAAACAAATATAAAAGAGAAAAGAAAATTAAAAAAAATTATTTCAATTTTCTTCAATTTCATGCAACTTTGACCAAGTTAAGGTTAAATTTCAATAATATCTTACCGAATTATCAGTGAAATTAAATGATGGCTTGGATTGTGGTGTAAAATTGAAAGCTCCTTTTGAGTTATTGTTATCCATATTTGGGGTGCCACCAAAAACGTAAGGTGTCTATGAAAATTCAACAAAATTTATAAAGTTTTCATTTAAATTTTAAATGTCAAAATCTTACCGATCCCGCACTTCCAACAGTACTCGATGTATTAGGTCCCGTTGCATTGAATTGAAATCCTGTATTCAATTTTTTGTTTGATCCTTCATCACTTTCCCCACCAACAGATCCAAATGGTCTGACAACACCTTGATTCGAAGTAGCTCCAAATGGTGATTGACCAAATGCACTGTTACCCGATGAAATTGATCCAAATGCTGGTAATTTGTTTTCTTGATTGCCTAAGCTCTGACCGAATACGGATGATGCACTGTTATTATTATTATTGTTATTTACAGATCCAAAGATGTTGGAGGTTGGTTGAGGTGTTGGAGTATTGAAGCCCGATGAATTGGCACTCAATGGAGGTGCTGGTTGTGTGTTGTAAGCTGGTGGTGGTCCTGATTGATTTGACGCTCCTCCAAATCCGAATGGAGATTGATTACTTGGAGTAGATCCTGTACTAACACCTCCAAAAATTGAGGATTTTGGTGCTGTATCATTCGATTGTGGAGCTCCAAATGAACCAAAAACTGGTTTTTGAACTTCTGTCGCAGGTTTTTGATCTGTAGCAGAGCCAAAAGCAAATCCAGATGGCTTTGGAGATGAATTTACCTGAAAATTTATACGTTAAATGGAATTCAAAGGAAAATTTAATTAAAACTCACCGTTGCTGCACTTCCAAACATGCCAAATGCAGGAGCAGGACTCGATTTCATTTCATTTCCCTTATCTGATGCATTTCCCGTGCTATTTGAGTTCATGAATGAAAATCCAGATTTATTTTCATTATTATTTTGTTGTGACGTAACAGCAGCAGCACCGCCAAATATTGAACTCGTATCAGCTGGTTTAATCAGTGATGATCCTGAATTGGCAGGACTTGCTGATGATTGACCAAACGTAAAACCACCAGTTGATGGTTTAATGCCTTCATCTTTTTTAGCAGCACCGAAAATCAATCCACCTTTATTTTTATTCAAGTCATCTGATGGTTTTGCATTGAATGCTGACCGATCTAGGGGTTTAATTCCACTTAGGCCACTTCCAAAGATGGGAGTTGTGATCACATTTGTTGTCGCTGTTGAACTTATTTGATTTGAATCATCTTTAACTCCTAATGTGCTTGTAGTTGATGTTGTGACTGTCGATGTGACATTTTGTCCGAATGAGAAGCCGCCTGAACTTGAAACTGTATTGTTGTTACTTGACCCGAGTGCGGTGATGCCAGGAAATGATGATTGAGATGTTGGTTTGGCCAGGGCTTCATTTGACTTGCCAAAGGTGAAAGTGGGTGCTTGGACTGTCGTTGTGGAGGTTGATGTTGATTTATTTGTATCAGTTTCATCAAATGTACGTTTTAAATTGTTAGGACTTGACGTGTCAGCTTCTGACTTTGATGTGACAGCACCAAAACTGAAACCACCACTTACGATAGCAGCTGGCTTGCTGTTGACCGTTGAACTACTCACTAAATCGGATGTGTTTGTTTTGTTGATGCCAAAAGAAAATGTTGGTTTTGTATCGGAATTTGTTGCAATACCGGCTCCAGTTGAAGGTGTTCCAAAAGTAAATCCAGATTTATTTTCAGATTCTTTTTTGCCAGCAATTCCAAAGACAAAACTACTTGATGATGATGACGAGGCTGTCGTTGAAGTTTTAGCCAAATCAAGTTGTTGATCCTTAGGCACACCAAATGTGAATTTCCCTGTCGATCCTGAGCTAAATGAGAATTGAGGCACTTTTTCAGGAGCTGAGCCTGGTTTAGCTTCCTCACAACACGCACATTTCATGCGATTTGGTTCATTTTGGGTGAAACACGACGAACACTGCCAATTCGCTTTTTGTTTTTCCACTAATTTTTTAAATGCATCATCCATCTTAGGACCACTTGTTGGTAATTTACTGTCCATTGCAGTCGAACTTGAATTCCCTGCTTTAGAACTTCCCGGTTTCGGTTCTGTACATGCGAGACATTTTTCTGCACTCTGTTCATTTTGTGACATGCATGTCGGACATTCCCATTTCGCTTTTTGAGCTGCAACGAGATTGGCAAATCCTGAATCAGTCGTCTTCAGTAAATCTGGAGTTGGTCCTGATAATTTTGGAGTCTCTTTAACTGTTGAAGCACCTGGTTTTGCTGAATTACATGCGACACACTTTTCCTTTGCATCATCATTACGAATCATGCATGATGGACATTCCCATTGATTTGAGGCCATTTTAAATTGTGATCCAAATCCAAGTGGTTTCTCTTCAACTTTGTTTGATTTGTTTCCGAAAAGTGCATCTAAGCAACTGCCTTGCTTGAGTTCTGGTGCAGAAGCAATGCCCGATGTATTTGGAGAAGGTTTCGGTGAGTCATTGATCAATTTTTTCTTTGCCTGACTCATATCTGGCTTAAATGTCTCTAATTTGGAATTTGTTGGACTATCAACGGACAATGGGTTGGAAAATTTGAAATTTTTACTACTATCACTCGAATGTAATGCATTTTGAATTTGGGAAGGAACTGGCTTACTTTGAATTGGCACGGGTGAGGAAAATTTAAATTTATTTGAGTCATTACTTTTACTACTGCTGCTATTTTCTTCACTTTCATCTTCATCCTCATCTTCGTCACTATCTTCATCATCTTTACTTTCATCGTCATCTGAACTGATATCAATTGTTTCTGGTTCATTTTTCTTCTTTGATTTGTCCTGTGATAATGATGATGATGATGCTGTTGTTGCAAAATTTAATGTAGCAAAATTATTGCTCATTTTACTGTTACTCGTTGTTGTGTTTGATGTGGATGATGATTGGAAAATTGACGTAGGTGTTGATTGATTTGTAATTGTGATATCGATTTTAGGGACTGATTTCAATCCAGGTAATTGAATATTTGGAAGATTGACTGGATCTGGTGCATCGTTGACGGTTGATGGTTTGTCACGGGCACTTGCAACTTTTTCTTTTACCTTTAAATTAAATTTAAAAATTAATTTCATTTGAATTGAAATTAAAATGAATGAAAACTCACCTTATTTGTATATTTTGTGTTATTTTTATCATTTCCAGGTAACGTATACGCATTTGTGTCATTTAATGTACTTTTGCTCTGTGATGCTAGTTGCTTAACTTGAGCTGTACTATTGAGCAATCTCTTCATTTGTAATAATTGTGAAATTGTGGGTACCTGAAGTTCGGTTGTGGTTGGCAAGGGTGCAGTTGGTCGACTATAAGGCGTTTTTGGTTGTGTCAAACGAACGGCTCGACTCAAATTGAGGTCTGATTCATTGAAACGACTCCGATTAAGTCCCGAATTATTCATCAAACTTGGTACACGAATAGAAGTGTTAAGGCCAGTTCCCATTTTGCGAGCTTCCTTCAATGGAGATGTGCATTGATCCAAAAGTTCAAGAATCCGTTTTGATGTGTTTGAGAGACCGGTTGTATTATTTTGCTGATTTGATCCGCCATTTCCAACGATATTTGATGCATTACTTCCCTCAATTGAGTGCAGTGAACTACTTGATGATGCATTTGAGAGGCGTGATGATGGACGAATCATTGTTGGAATTCGCAAAGTTTGTTGCATTCGTGTATCACGACGTGAATATGCAGCTGCACCTCCATACATTGTCTTTCCACCATAAAATGGCGAGAAATTACGATGAAATCGACTTCCACTGCCACCACTGTTCAAAGACCAACTACTACCATAAACGGAAGGATTAAATTGACGTTTCTGTTCGGCAAAGAGGGATTTTTCCGTTTCCAAATGAGCTTGAAAACTTAATTGGCCTGTTGATGCACTCATATTTTTATTCCGATTACCCAAGAAACCTGACATACGTCCCTGATTGTGATTACGTGTTGTCATTGGCGGTTGTGTAAAATCAGATTCAGACACCTCAGATGCAGCTTCATCATTATTGGTCGTATTTCCATTCATCACAAATTCTGTTTCATTTTCAGGGATCACCTCATTTTGCAATCCAGATCCAAGTAATCGGAAATTTCCTCTACTTGAAGGTCCTGCTTGGTCATTTTGAGGTCTAGTCGGAGGTTCTGATGTTGAACGATCTCCAGAATTATTGCTAATTCGTAGCACATTATACTGCGTTTCGTGGATTCCTTTACGTTTCAATTCATTTGTTGTTTTAACTGGTTGAATTTCTTCTTCTTCGTCTTCTTGTTGTACCAATTGAACTTCATCTGTTTCCTCTTCTTCATTATTTTCATTTTCATCATCATCCGAATCATTAATTTGAATTGGAGATGCCATCAATGTCATTGATGGATTACGAGCAGCAAAGTCATAGGGGGATGAGGTCATTTGTTGTTTTTGTGAATTACCGGCAATCAAATTACGATTTCGCATTAATTGAGCTGCAGGTGTTGCATTGACTGGCATCGATAATCGACGATTTTTGCTGGTGCCAGGTGTGTTTGATTGATGTGAAATTAACTATTAATTTTTTGTGGATAAAAATAAGATTAAAATGAGATTTTGTACGATTAAGAGGAGAAAATTACTCACCACATCCGATTTTCGTCGTTTACTTTGTGGCAAAACTTTGCTATCTTGACCTGATTCAAGTTCTTCACTCTCATCATCCGACTCAGATTCTCGGCGCCTACGAATACTTCCATTGTTGTTTGATGGAGCAGGTGATGAAAACCAATTTGCAACACTTGGAAAAATGTTTGAGACTCGTGCTTTTACCTTGTGGATAATCGACTACAAGAAAAAAATTGTATTTAACCAAAATTATTTACATAAAATGTTAAATTTTGAAAATTAATTTAACCTCAAATCATACAATATTTCACAATACATACACACACACATCTATATACACGCGCTCTGTATAGTGAGCACCTGAAGAATTGAAATATTCATACAATAAAGGAATGAGCGAGAAAAAAAAACGTGAAACTGTCATTGAGTCAAATTTAATTCAATTTTCCCTCAATATCTTTGATTAGTTTCCATCAAACCCAATTTAATTACATTTTACCGGTCACATTTAGCGCAATTTTCATAATTCCATTGTATTCTTAGCGTTGGTTTGACCACAGTTGTGGGGTAAAAATAGAACTTGCATACATATAAAAAATGCGAAGAGCTAGAATTATGAGAAGAAAAAAAACTCACATCGTTTTCAGCCTGTCCATGGACATCTTCGTCAAAACTTGGCTCTGTTGACATCATTATCTTGTTAAATCAATGTTATTTTTAATATCTAACTTCTGTTTGCTAGGATTTTTACAATGAACTGTACATTTTTTTAAATTTATTTTATATTTATTAAGACAAGCGATTGCGATTATGCGAATGAAATTTTACGTCTCGCTTGTATTTTTTCACAGTGTGCAACAATGATACAGAGGTCTTCGCACTTAAGTTGTCAAAATGTTTGGTGGGTAAAATTGACATGTGACAGCAGACATTTGCAGGCATGATTTAGATTAAAAATGTAAATAAAATTAAAGAATTATGAAATATTTAATTACAAAAGTTTTTTAAAAATTGATTATTTTTAGTCATTACTATGAAAAATATTGGAAAAATCTTAAAAATTCAATTTTAACAGTTTCCTTTGAAAATTTAAATGTACAGTCTTCTCAAAGAAAAAAACCCCTCCATTGTGTTAATTGAAATTTAACCGTTAAAATTCGTTAAAAATTTTTATGACAAAATAAAATAATTTGAAATTGAAGATTTATTGGAAGATTTTTTCATTAAACTGCATTTACATAGATAATCGAGTAAAAGTTTGACAATCTCAGTTTTATATCTATTCAAATAAGGTGTCATGCTAAAATTGCATACTCGCTAAATGGCTTTTTGCGACAATTTTTTTTTAAAGAATCTTGAATTTTCTCAAATTTTTAAGTAATTTTGGGCCCTAAATCATGTAAAATTGGTTTGAAAGACTTTTCTGAACATTTATAGTAGTTTTCAGGTTAATTTTGAAATTTTGACAAAATTATTAAAAAAATTCTAGCATGCGATGCATTTTTGACCTTAATTTTTAATAGTCCAGAAATCGTAGGTGCGTTTTCATATAAAAAATCTTTAAATTTTCAGTTCCAAAAATTGTTCATATTTAAAAATTTTACTGATTTCAAATTTTAATCAAAAAATTTCAATTTCTGTGTTTTTTTTTTAAATTTTGTCTTTCAACGGAAATTAAACTCAAATTGAAATTCAAAAAATTTTTTTTGCAAGCCGGGGAAAAATGTCTGACGTCATAGAATCGCATGTAATGTATATTTCCATACACAATGACGTACATACGTACACGCCGTATGATTCCCACACAAAAAAT
This sequence comes from Culicoides sonorensis, assembly GCA_900002565.1. Classification (NCBI taxonomy): domain Eukaryota; kingdom Metazoa; phylum Arthropoda; class Insecta; order Diptera; family Ceratopogonidae; genus Culicoides; species Culicoides sonorensis. Next base: position 784,682 of record LN483380.1, read on the forward strand.
TTTCATGTGTACGATAAAAGAAGCCAGTCGAGCACAAAATACTAGCACAGATAGACGTGTAAAGTGAAAAAAAAAGTTTCGTGCTTTTTATTAATAGATCTCAAATACTAGTATTTTATTCTTGTTTAGTATTATTATTAGTGATTTTACAATACAAACGAAATCAAACAAAAGCTTTTTAAACAAATTATACACACAAAGAGATAGGTGAATAGTAAAATAATCATAAAATACAAACATGGATGATACAAATACAGCAAATCGTCGTTCATTGGAACTGAATGAAAAAAATGCTGCTGTTCCATCGTCAGTCACTTCTGAATCAGTCAAAGAATCGTATCGTAGTATTGACCCAGACGACGAGGGAAAAGGTGTTTATTTTAAAATAAATTTTTAACGTTAATTAGGACCAAAAAAGTGCATGAAAAATTATTTTTTTATTTTATCTCTAGTCGTTGTTGTTCAGTGAAAAAAAAAATTATATATTTCAAGGTAAAATTTTCTCTTACATTCATATGGGGAATACATGTGAGACATGAAAAACGTGCTTTTTGTACACTTTAAATGGTAAAGGTCAAACAAAATATTCTTTTGATGTTGTTTTTTGGTGGAAGAGGAAATTTCTGATGCAATTTCATTAAACTTTTCTTCATTCAATTATTTATTCATTCATTCATAAGATTTTTTTGTATCAATGGTGTGTGTGTGTCTGTGTATAAAATGTGGAGGTTTTCCCTCAAAATTACATGTATGAAAATTTTTTGTATGTATCGTAAAATTTCATGTCAAATTAACGCCTTTTAAATCGTTGACGTATACAATTTTATGACCACCTACGTAACGGACGAGCCTCTTTATGCTAATTATAAACATGAAATGAATCATCTAAGCATTTTTAATCAATGATTTGTTTTTGGTCATTCAAATTCTCATTCTCAAATCTCATCACGTGCGTTTTTTTCATTATAATTGGGGACAGTTGAAATATTTGGGCGAGATAATGACACACAATTGCTTATAAAAACTGCCTCCTATCTTCATATTCATTGTCTATCATTTCTTACAATCACAATACTAATAAAAAAAATATAATAATAAAATTTAATCAACACAAGTAATTGTACAAAAAAATTCTATTCATGCTCAGTTGAATTCCAATCGAGCTAAGACTAAGACGTGACGTTGCCGAGCCACGTTGAAAGTAATTGAAGCATAAATTTATTTTTTTTTTGTGAATTTTCAAAGTAAATTGGATTAAATTTTGACTTAATCTTATAATTTAAGTGAGATTTAAAGGTATTTTTATTCCTTTTCATATTTTTTTTATTGTCTGAATTGTGCTATTCAAAGAATTTTATCATGGAATTCATTGAATTCATTCATTTAAATGTAAATTATACCTAACGCCTTTGTGTGGCATGTCATTAACATTCATATTCATTTATAATATTTTATATTTATTTCAATTGTGTTAACAACAAGAGATAATTTTTATATTAAAATAAGATTTTTTTTCTCCTTTTAACAGAAAAGACCGATCCAGAAAAACGCACAAGCATGGTACGGGATAGCATTGAAAATGCCAATGATGGTGCCGATGAGAAAATGTTGGGTGATGAAACTGAAAAGTTAGCACAAAAGGAAATTGAAGTGAAATTCATTCAAGGAGCTGATGTTAATGGAGATGCACAAATCGATATTGGGGATGTAAAGCAGGTATTTAAATAAAAAGGCGTTTTTGAGGACACTTGTGATGTCCGTTGAATTTCATTCATGAAAATGCGCTTATTCTTATCGTCACGATCACATTTTAATTTTTAATTTCAATTGACAGGCAAGTCAACAATGCGGAATGTCCAAGGAAGAGTTAATGAAATACGTAAATGACCCATTTTGGATTAAATTACGTTGGTTCCTCTTCATCCTCTTCTGGTTAGTTTGGCTGGGAATGCTTGGAGCTGCTTTATACATCATAGTTGATGCCCCTAAGTGTGTTCCCCCTGAAGAACATACGTGGTGGAAACAAGGTCCCTTAATTATATCTGAAGACGATTCCGGTTTATCGTCACCTAATGAAGACACACTATCAGATTTGAAGAATTTCGGAGCAAAGGCTGTTATTTACAAACTTCCTGCAGATGAAACATACAAACTAGGTGACGATGAAAAGAAGCGAATCAAGGAATTAGCTGATACATTGTTGAAAAATGATATTCAACTTGTACTTGATGTCACTGCAAATTATGTCTCAGATACGGATGAGCTTTACACAAACACATCATATCGTGATGCTTTTGTGGTTGTACGTCAACAGTATTCGACATGGAAATCGTTGAACAATCAACCTGCATTTAAACCATTAGATGATGGGACATTCATTTTATCCCAATTCGGTCCCAATCAATTCGATTTACGCATGGACAATGTACACGCTAAAGAGAAATTTAAATCTGTGTTAAAGACACTTGTTGATCTGGGTGTCAAAGGATTCCGGTTAACAAACACAAAACACTTTATCATAAACCCCAATAATGAAATTAAGGATAAAATGGCTCGTGATGATCCAAGTGATTACGCAAATGATCAATATAATTTCTATTCACATGAGCAGAGTACGTTCAATGATAAAGTGGGTGAATTACTCAATGAATACCGAACTTATGTGAAAAATATCACAGACAACGAAGGATTTTTGGCTGTGACAGATGACATTGAACGTCCAGATGTGTACCAAACGGGAGCGGAATTTGGTGTTGATTTACCTCAATATGGTCGTTTGGAGAAGATGCTGCGTGGTGGTGCGAAACAAAGTGATACAATTAATGTCCTTGATTTGAAGACCGATTTAGAAAAGTCATATGCAAAGGTCGGTGCCTTATCCTGGGTCCAACATACATACAACAAAAATGCATTTACCTTATTAGGACCGTCCGAATTCAATATTTTCGTTTTCCTCCTTCCTGGTGTTCCGGTAACAACTTTAGAAGCTCTCAAACAAAATCGTGGTAATGATTCCGCATTGGACCAAATCACACAACTTGAAACTCTCAGACAGTCACCTTCTTTACAACACGGAGAATTCCACGTATACACAGATGCAAATGAAACCACCATTGCATACACTAGGTATGAAATTTAAATTTAAATACTTATCTGTAAAAACAAAATTTTTTCCTTATCAAAATCTTTTCTAATCCTCACATTTTAACTTTAATCTTCCTATCAACTTTATACTAACATAACAACTACTTTGTTATTTTTCATCGTAACTATCATTATCTAACTTGAAATTGTTTGCTCACATCATTTACTAACATTAATTGGATCAACAATTATATGACTGATGACAAATAAACAGATTATGGTAAGATTTATTTATTTACAATTAAAAAAATACAAATACTTTCTATTAAATTAACCGAGTTGAATTTTCCTATGAATTAACCTTGTTTGAATTTTCCTATGAATTGAAAAAGTAACTATGAAATTTTAAGGCGTCGCCATTCATAGGAACTTTTTTTTAATTCACAGAAAAATTTTGAATTTAAAATACATTTTTTATTAATAAATTTTTTCAATTAAATCAACAGGCACAAGTCTGGAAACCCAGGATATTTCGTCGTCCTTAATCCAAGTGATACAGCAGTTACTGGTAATTTCACCCACGTTGATGGTCTCTCACCTGAGCTGAAATGGCAATTACTCAGCACGAAATTCAAGGAAGAAAATCCACTAAAACAAAAGTAAGGAAATTTGATTTTAAATTTGATTTCATGACAATTAAATTTCATTTCACCCACAGGGAAAAAGTTAAAATTTCCGAGTTACTCGTCCCAGCAAAATCAGCCGGAGTCTTCACATATGTTGCAACGAAATAAATTTTTACAAATTGCACGAAATAATTTTCATTTTTAATTGAAATTTTAATTCAAGCAAAAAAAATAAACAAGAAAAATTTTAAATTTCATTCCTCTCATTTGATTTGCCTAAAACCGTAAGAAGACAAATAATTTTATTATAATTTTGAAAAAGTAAATTTAAAAAAACCATATAAAAGACAATTGTACAAAATCATTAACAATACAACATCAACAAGAAAAAAATGAACTGTGTGTTTCCCTTGGAATGGTTGGTGCTCAACTGAAGAAAAAAAACAACTCACAATAAAAAAAAATGTTTAACAAGAAAAAACTGATTGATGACAATAATTTTGATTCCCCTTTTTAACAAGCTTTAAAATTGTGGATTTTGAGATAAGTTTTTATTAGTAGAAACGTGATTGATTGATATTATTCCGTAGTAAAATTAAAATTATTTGATATTAGCTCTTGGCAAGCCTTATACAATGCCTGCTTAACTAAATCAAATTCATTTGATAAGGACAAAATTATTCGTGTTAGTAAGTAACGAGGCGTCTCCTTTAACTCAAGTTGGCTGGAAAATAAAGTAAAAATTCGTTCCATAAACGTTATTCAGACAATAAAACCATGAGAAAACTGAAAAAAATGGATTTTTGTCTCGAAATTTCAATTTCCGGCCAATTTCAGTTAAAAATGGACGACCTTCAAAACAAAAAAAGACCCAATTATTTAATCGTAGTCGACTAGTAAATTTAAGGTAAAAAAATTATTGTAATCCAATATTTAATCATGTTTTAAATGAAATGAAGACAAAACCGAAACAGAGTTGTTAAATGTTAATTAATTGAAATGCATATCATGTTAAAGTAAAAAAATGAGATTTAATAGCAAATTTTGAAACCAGAATCGGTCTAAGACGTCGCTTATGAATGTTTGTTTCTCTTTGAATTTTTATTGAAATTCAAGGGACTTTTAACTGTTTGATTCTTGTTATTATTATGTTGAAATTATGAAAAGACGATTTAAATTTTATTGGTGTTTCAATCGTCACGTATACAAAAAAATAATAGAAAAAAATATTGAAAAGTTGCTTTAAAATTATATGAAATTATTATCATTGGCGTTCAATTATTATGATGAGAAAAAATAAACGAAAATTTATGTGAAAAAAAAATTAATTTGTGTTTCATTTAAAGATTTCAGGGAAAAGAAATTTTTGTAAGGCGTCGCTTTAAATTTCATTGAAACTTTTTTTAATTCGTTGGAAATTTCAACACGGTTTTTGAACTTTATAATTTTATTATTTGAACTCTAAATTAACTATCCTTAAATTATTTTAAAAGACCCTTAACAATGGATGTTCATAAAAGTATCCTTTTGAGGTAAACAGTTGCTTCGAAATAGTTTTGTGATTCAAGTCATTCGTCATATTTTCACCGGCATCAATTTTATTTGTCAACTCATTAATTTCATTCATCGTCTCCAGACAAAATGTATTTGCCAGCAGAATTTCCATATCAGCATATCTCACTCCAATGCAATATGATCGTGATGCCCTTGAAATCGTCGCTAACATTGCATATAAAAGTGTCGCACATTGTGCTAATCGCTCAACTTCAGCATGTGCATTCAAAATTTCACGTCCATGTCGTGACAAGGAAATTTCAACTGCAATCCTCAATCGTTTCAAGCATAACTCGAACATTTCAGCTGCTGGTTGGAGTGACGGATGTAAATTATAAATGTAATTCCTGTCGAGTTTAATTCTATCAAAAGTGCCACGTGTGAACATTGTCTTGAAAAATCCTTCAGGATACATCATCGGATTACGTTTCTTTACAACCATCTCAGGTACGTCATTTGTATTGCCAATATGCTCAATTGCTTTGTAACCCAAATACATTTTAACACTGTCCAGTGTATCACCTTGAGCTAGCATTTGAATGGAATCCCGAAGATTTTTCGTTATTTCACTATCGTCTAGTGTGCTCTTTGGACCGATTGTATGAAATGGCGCAAGGGAACAGTCAATCAAAGCTTGCATTGCATACAATTTCGTGGCAGCAATTTCTAAATCTACATCTTGGTCTTCATATGCATCCGATAACTGAGTCGTGAAGTAAATCATACTCTCAAGTGCATAAATTTGGGTTGTCATTCGACCAAGGCGGACTTGGGGGAGTTCCATGTCTCTGTGAATTATAAAAAAAAGTGTTAATTTTGTATTTTACTGCCCTTTAAAAGGAATCAACTTACTTGACATATCCTCCTAAAATTTTTGTTTGAGTGCAATATTCAGCAAAATTATTCAGAATTCGTCGTAGAATCTGATTAGCAGTGGCCGCTGCTTGAATCCTCCCTAATTGAATCAACTTCATTGCAATATTTTCCACTTGATTAACTTCACCAAGGATATTTGAACTCCGAACTGTCACATTACTAAATGTCATTTTACATTTCTCGACCTCCTCACATCCCATCGTCTTTATACTTTCACCTTTTAACACCCCAGGCTCATTTTCATCGATGATAAATGCAGAAACACCATGAAGCTCATTTTTGGCATGATCGTGTTTAAATGAACTTGCGATAACCAAAAATAAGTTTGATTTTTCCCCGTTAATGACAAAATCCTTTTCACCATTTAACAGAAAGCCATCGTTGACTGGTTTTGCTTGCGTATGAAATGGTCGATCCTCTGGTGCTGCTTCACGTTCAAATATTGCAACAGTTCCAATCATTTCACCATTCGCCAATTTCGGTAAATATCGAGATTTCTGTGCTTCAGTTCCGTAATCATTGATTGCCTGAATTACCATTCTATGTGAATTCAAGATCGAATTTGCCTTTAAATTATTGCCCTCAATTTCACTGTTCAGTGTTGTTTCGGTAATTTCATAGCCATTACCATTAAATACCTGTGGCACTGTGTATCCCAAATTTCCGAGACTTTTTAAACTTTCGATGCATTTCTCTTCATTTTCGGTTTGGGATAAAAATGATTGGGCAATCTCACGACGATTCTTAAAATACTTGTCAACATGCTCCTTTTCAATGATTTCCAGATACGGAAAATACTTTTCATCAATTTCACCTAGAAACATTTCCTTGATGCATGGTGGAAGTGCGGGATGTTTCGTGACAGTTCGTGGTGCTAAATTGAATTTTGTCAAATCAAGTTCAAGCTTTTCTTCTTTCTTTTCAACATCGGTTTTGCGGATTGTTTCTTGGTCCGGAGCTGCTTGTGATGAAAATGCACGGGAAAATGACACCGGTCGATGGTTGTGATAAATTCGACGAAAATTCCGAGTAACGTGTTTCAGTAAATGACTCATTGAAATCCACGGAAATGCTTAAACGGATTGAAATAAAATGAATTTGATTTTAGAATTGGAATTGACTCGTTTTTTAAATTATTTTAACAGAAGTTGAAGTTGCACAACAATGTGAACCCGAATCAAAACACAAATCAGTTGACAGATTGCCTTAAAAATCAGCTGTTTTCAATGAAAATTAAAATGAATGTACTTTGGAAGATACTTTTATAGGGCACATGATGAGTTTTAAAATATAAAGTAGCATTTTCGTCGAAATGCATTTCAATGAAAAATTTAGTGAATTCAGTTAATACTCTTTCTCTCTCTCTCTTTCTCTCCCTTTTTCCTTTCTTTTTCGCACCCTTGTATGTATTTAATGAATTAAAATTTCGTTATCATCTTATCTGAGATTCAATAAAAATTGAACTTAACTTACAACAAAGATACGTAAATTGATAACAAACAGGGAAATAAAAAGGCAGACGACACTTTATTGTCATACCTGTAAAACTTTGTTATTCAATATTGTTTATGCATCTTATCATAACGATTTCCCAACAAATATTTACTTTTATAAGATATTAAAGTGATTTCATTCAATGATACTTGGAAACAATCAAACGCTGATATGCGAAAATTTCGAAATACGTCATTTTGATTGTAATTTTTTGGATGTTATGTCCAAAAAATGGGTTTTAGCTGAAATGACAGGAGAAGAAGAAGAATTTTTAGGCTCTCTTATGATGAAAATGAGCATAAAAATGAGCTCAAATGATGACCTAAAAGCTGAATGTGACGGTACGACAAAATGACACTTGACAGTTGATTTTCTATAGACACACATACAGAAACGTCAAATGAATTTACCAAAAACGGTGATTGTCAAGGTTTTTCAGCTGAATTAGTTGTCAAAAGGGTACTTTAACTAGGTAAGCAGATAAAACTTGAGCTAATTTTGTATAGATAGATATACAGAAACTTCAAAAATTTTGTACATAAATAAAGATAGTCAAACTTTTACTTACGTACCCAGTAAAATTTTGGAATGAAATCCATTTTAACGCTTTGCAGACATTTAATGACCATTAAACGTCCAAAACTGTAATTTTTTCCATCATCATCAATCTGAATTGAAACCAAAATAAGTCATCTTTCAATTTTAATACAATAACAATTCAAAAAAAAAACAACGGTACTTACCTTAAATTTTTTAATCACCATTAGAATAATTCTTCAAAGCAAGAAAACATAGAAATTATCTAAATTTTATAAGAATACAATACAAATTACATGAGACAAAGGGCAATTAAGATGAACATGAAACACAGTCTTATTTGAAATTCTATGAATTTGAATTAAAATTATTTTTTTTCTTTAATCATTAAAAATTATGGACTTACTGGAATTTCTTTAATAGAGAATGTTTTTTCAATTAAATTTTTCTTAAAAAATTTTTTATCAGAGTTTGGCCAAAAATAAGTACATTATCAACGCAAATTGCGATATTTTATGAGAAATAAAAGGCAATCTCTTGTTAAATGTAATTTTTTAATTCAAATTTTCTTTTATTATCATGAGAAACCTCAAAAAAAACATGATTTTTGCAAATAACTTTTTGTGTGTTGGTGGTGTATGATCATAATACAAAATAAAATAATAAAACATACAAATTTCTGTTCATGTTCTTATAATATTATATAACTTATGTAACATTTCGTGATAACAACAACTTATTACGAACGATATGTACAAATTCAACAATTCCTATTATTTTTATTTTATTTTTTTATATTTTTTAATGACATTGTCATTTAATTTTTTGTGTCTAAATTTCAAGAACTTTTCATGTTTTTGTTAAATATTCGCTTTCTTTTCGTATAATTTTTTTTAGTAACTTTTTAATGATTATCGCTCTATTATTGTTATAATTTTTTCATATTACTTTCTATTGTTCTATATTTTTTTCCATGAAATCAAGCCTTCAATGATTAGTAGATATATTAAATTTATTGTTTTGTGAGTAACTTTATCCCATCTATGATTTATTATGTAATTATTTTCTGTTATTTTATTACTTTACTTTACTTTATATTTCTATTTTATTTTAATGTTTTCTATCTGTTACATTTATACTTTTATTGATGCGGATTTTGATTAAATTGCGATTTTGGGTTCGGTTTGATGGTGGTTCAGAAAATTTACCGTTTATTGGCTAAAAATGATGTTGATGTTGCAAATCTAACGATAAGAGACAACTGTTGAAACACAACATCGAACAATTGGACCGATTCGACCGAGACTCAAACACAGGAGTAAAAATGCCCCTTTACAAAATCTCTTTCGACTGTCAGATTCGTTCAGCAAGCGCCAACATTGGCTTTCTTAAATTTAGAGTAAGTACATAGGCCTCGTTCAAGAGCTTTGGTTTTGGCCAAATCGCTGATTACAGGTGTCATAATTGTGGTAAATCAGTCAGAACAACAAAACTGGCTCGTATTGAAGAGCCACCACCTGCGAAAACCCGGTAAAGTGCCCAAGCTTAAACCAACCCTGAAATGCACACAAGCTCAATCCAAACTCCTGCAAGGGTTACAGTAGGAAGGGCAAAAGCTTTTAACTGACATGGACCTTTCATATCATGAGGCCAGGTGCCGAATTAGCCTGTTCAAGGATCAAGATTCAGAAGAAGAACTCTCGATCAACGCTCAAATATTCAATAATCAGCATTTCTCGAAATCGATGTTCCAATAACCAGTTTCAGTGAATTCCGATTCACTATCATCAATTTAATCAAAATGCGCTTAATATCAAAATTCAAGGTTACATGTTTCTATTTTTCAATAATTTTTTTTCATATTATTATTATATGGGTTAGTAAAACAATTCTTATTCTCTTTCCATGATAATGTAATTTAATCTAAATTATTGCGTTACAGTTTACATTAATTGAGTAGGTAGACATTTTATTATTATTTTCGAACCTATATAAAATAATCGTCGTTGTTTTTGATCTCTTCTTTTTATTTATCAATATTATTCTATTTAATCTTAAATTTAATGTTTAACATCACATGACTTCAATTATTTTCATTCTAATTTTTTTGATTTCCTAGAATATTTATTTTTTTTTTCATTTTCATATAAAGATTTCAGTCACATCTATAAGGGTAAGGGCATTTCTCTCATTTCATTTCATTTCATATTATTTTATTTTATTTATTTAAAAATAAAATACACACTATCTAATAATTTTTCTATTTCATTTTATTGTTATATAAACAGAACTGTAATTAAGACATTCGATTTTCTTTATTTTATTTTTAAGATCAGTGATCAAAGTTTCCGTTCCACAATTTTATTTCATTTCCATAATAATTATTTTACGTGCATTTCACTTAATTGCCACAATTTACGTGATCATTTATATTTTTATATTATTTTTTTTATTATTATTATTAGTTTATGTGTATCAAAGAAATTCTACAGAACAAATCAAATGAAATCTAATCAATATATTATACGCATTAAAGTATATAAATTATAATAATAAAAAAATAAATACATACAACAATTTCATACATAATTTGTATTTTATACCTTTTTAATGTAAATGTTTTATTGAAAATGGAAAAAAAATAAATAAACTAACAAAAGAAATGATGTACAAGTGACCCTGAAATGATGGAAAAACGTAAATTAAATAGGTAATGCAACAATTATCGATAAACTGTTAGAAGAAATGATTTGATGGAAAATCGTTTGATGTTGAAAATTTTATTATAAAATGAACATTGATGATATTGAATTATAATTGTAAATATAAAATAAATGGAATAACATGAAAATATCGTGGGACGGTTGAATTTCAATTGAAATGAGCACAGTGGGTGAAAAGGGACGTGAAATGTGTCAAAAATATTTTTCCGTTAATGTTTGGAAATTCAGGATTGGGATTTTTTTCTGGGATGTTCAAATTAGATCAGATCATATTTCTAGGGTGGTCTCTACAGAAGAGAACCAGCACTCTGACCTACAGACGGATTCATTGTGCATACCTTTTTATCATCATATCTGATGAAGAAGGAACCAAATCTAGAGAATCAACTAAAGTAATAAGAAGTCCACTAGACCTGGTTCAGTTCAGAAAAGTGAGCACACTATCTCAAAAAGCTAAACAGAGCTAACACCCTCACTTTTATGATGGAATCAATACTGGGAAAGTACTCACCCAGCATGATACCACTCAATCTGGCATGCTTGAAGCATACATAAAGCAGATGTGCAGCAGTCTCTCAACTACTACTCTGAGCTCAGTAATGTTCAATCTGAGAAGTTCTTTTAAAAAACGATGTACCCAGCTCATCAATTATCTCAAATTCTGATCACAGTGACATGATGAAAGTTCGACTTCAATGGTGGCGCTTTTGGCCTTATGAAGTCGAACTTCTTTGGTTAAAAATCTCATTCATGTGAGCTGGGAAACTTTTCATTTATTGACAAAAAAACATACATGATTCTCCCACTGTGTGATATCAGTTCACTCTGTAAAATACCGTTTAACGTGCAGATTTATAACGTGGATAGAAATAAAACTCAATGAAAGCCAGACAAAAATCAATATTGACAAAATGCATAGATTTCATCAAAACCATTAAATTTTCTAAAAACTAATGAAAGCAAAAAAAAAACACATGTATGATAATAATAAAAAAAGAAAAACATCTTCATAAGAATTTCAACATAATAATAATTCAATAGGTAATGTTAATATTATTCATTTCCTTTGCCAAAAAAAATATTTTTTTTTCAATTATTTTTATAAAAATTATTTCAGATTATTTTAAATTAAATTCAAAACATAACATTAGAGAGAAATGTTAGATAATTTTTTGGGTAATTCAGTTTCTTGTCAAATGGTAGACACTAACAAAATATAACACACATAAATCAATATTTTTTGGGTCAAATGTACACCATTTAAAACTGTTTGTCGTCTCGCATCATTGGTGCAAGTATTTTATTGCAAAAAAATTTATATATAAAAAAAGAAATAAACCATAAGAGAAAATTTTACCTGTTAAATTAAAATTAAATTTCAATCCATATAAAAAATAATTAAAAAAAATGATAAAAAAAATATTTTAATGTAATTTTTTTCTTTTTAATTAAATTTAATAATATTTTATACATTTTAATGATAATAATAACAAACAAAAAATATATTAATTCAATGTAATTCTAAGGACAAGAAAAAACTAAATAAATCATCTTTAAATAATATTAATAATAATTACAGCCAAGTCTCCATATAGTGAAAAATAAGCTGTACGTAGTGATTCTATATAATGAAAAGTCAGCATCTATAGAAACTATAGATCCATAGAAACTGACTTGTCATTACATAGAATCATAACGTACAGCTTATTTTTCACGATATGGAGACTTGACTGTATAATAATTTAAATATAAACATTACATTTCTATGATCTATGATTAAAATTAGTAACTTTTTCTTCATTTTCACCTTTTTTATATATTTTATGGTTTTTATGAGAGCTGTCTAATGTCAAAATTATTTATTTTCTATCGATCACTTCTTTTTTATCGCATATTCAATTTTTTTTTAACACATATTTTTTTTCTTTAAATGTTCATTTTCTGGTTAACTACTCAAAAATTGTAAACAACACCTATAAATTATTTATGAACTTGTCTCATTGTTATTATCAATCATAATTATTATCAACAATCTATCTAACGTGTGTTTAATATTATGTGAGTGTTATTTGATCAAATCTATTACAAATGTCATATTATTGTTAATTTTTGTTTCATTTTATCATAGGTTTTTGTGTTCATCAGGGATTAAATTTAGAGATAGCATTAATATAACGTTTTTGATAAGAGTTGACATTTTTTTTGCTCGTTTTGTGAGTAAACTAAGTTAATTTTGAAGAAAAATACGCTTTTGAGAGCAGATTTGGTGTCTGTCTGTATGACATGCAATGTGAATTGAAAACGCACTTGCACAATCCGTGCAAGCTTCACGTTTACTATCATTTTCGATTTATTTTCAAAAAAAACCGTCTAGAAAGCGTTAATAAGCGCTTTCAATTTACGTTGCATGAAAATATGAGTATCCTAACACCATTCAATGGGTAAAATCCTAAATTATTCCTAATTATTATTGTGATGTGTCAATTAAAAAGAAAATTTCATTATAAAACAATTTAAGTAATTGGTAATGTTAGAATATTCGAATAATTTTGAAATTAATTTAAAAATTGGATTGAAATTGAGCGAAAATATTGCTATAAAATTGCATTTTAAATGTAAAAATTACAATGAACGATCATTTGGTATAATGTTAAATGTTTTAAACATTGATATTTCACTAGATTTTTTTTTAGTAATCTTATTATAGTTTTGTGCGAGTAATTTCATTATGATGATGATAAACCTCTTTAATTATTGCATTGATATATTCATAGTTCATGAGAAAGTAAGTAATGGTAATAATGGATTAAAGTTATTAAGTAGCTCATTTTCGTCTGTGACTTGTTTGTAGCCCCATAATTCCATTGCCTCCTTACATGCATCCTGAATATTCATTATATCATCAAATTCCAAGTCTTTGGTCCAATGAAATGGAGCCGACTTTGAGTCACGAAATGTCGAACTAACACCACCTATATTAAGTTTTGTGTGTGAGTCTAAAAAGTCTTGTACTTGCTCATCCATGGGCAAGCCATAAAATTGTAATATTCTATTTGTCATATCGTACGGTTCAAGTGACAGATCTTCATACCGGACAACACGAAATTTGTCTGGATACGATTTTGTTAAATTAACTGCCGCATAATAATCGGCTACCATATCAGCACATACTGTTGGTACATGATCACAGTCTGGTTGTCCGGGACACCAGTCTCGATGACGACGAGACTGCATTGTGCCACGCGGATCACGTATCAATAAAATTATACGTACATTTTTTAAGCTCGGATCGTCAAGTAAAACTTGAGCAAGGGCTGCTCGCAATCGGACAACCTTCATACTTTGCAATGGAAATAACTTACAAAAAGGCTCCAAAAATTTTGGTAAAAAACAGTATTGTGTAAAAATGCGACAATGCTTCCAAAGTCTTGTGTTATGAGTAAAAAGATTATTGTGTTCTTTGCCATATTCTAAATAATCATTCATATCTGTGTAGTTGCAGTGCAATAATTTCTTTAAATGTTCTAGAGCATTTGCTGCATGTGGTTTGCCTCGAATTTGGACAATCTCATAATGTAATAAAGGCTCATAATGATAATAATTTCCTGGCATTGCATTTAAAATGTCACCAAGAAATGTCGATCCACTACGCCATGTTGTAAAAATAATACTTCTAAATGGTTCGCCACCTGCCACTTCAGGTGTTAAGTCACTTAATTTCCTAGCTTTAATCCCATGTTTACCATCAGGATACTCAAAATATAACATTTCTTCGGCAATCTTTTCACGCTGATAATTTAAAATATCTTCTATTAAAATACTTGTATTTTCGATTCCAGTACTTCCACCTCCTCCTCCTCCTCCCCCGCCTCCATCTTGATATCGATGCTTATAATAATTGTTATACGACCTAAAATACGGACTTTTTGAATTCCTATACAATCCCTCTTTGGGCTTAAAGTATACTGTTGGATAGCTCGTCGATGTAAAACGATAACTGGCTAGCAGTGATAGTATGAATAAACTGTCTCAGATGTGAAGAAATTTGAACATAAAGAGAAATGAAAAAGAAAAAAAAAAGAAATTTAAGATATAATAATCATTTTTTCAACTTCATTTCATATGTTACATTGAATAAAATTAGGACAAGTTTACTTAAACTTTTACTATCAACAAACATATTTGTGGCATAAAATTAAATTAAATTTTATATAATAATCGGATTAAGCATAAACAAAAAGCTTTGTTTTAATAACCAATAATTAAATAAAGATTTTGTTTCAACTTGTATACATAACATTCTTAGTATTAAATTTAATTAAACACAGATAAGATTATTTAAAACAGCATAAAAAAAATTATCTGTAGTCATATTTCAATTCAATCGATTTCAAAAGAATCAATAAAAAAAATTACCGGTTTATATCTTGAAGAGCAAATTCAATAATCAAAGTGAATACACAAAAAAACTGATTAACGAAAATAAATGAACAATAGTCGAATCCGGATATAGTAAATTAATAGAGAATATGAAGTCTATTAACTTTAATTCTATATATTTAAAGTTAAATTAAATGCTCATTTCACACTGAAAAACGATTACAATGAATTTGTTCGCTGGGTAACGAATCATTCTAAGCTCGTTATCGACCACTAGTACATGGTAAATAGAAAAAGTGTCAAAATGGGTGTAAGACCTCTCCGTATTATGAAAATATAATAGTCAGGCTTAAAAAACCCGTAGCAGAGGAGAAAAAGTCAATCCAGCTCAAAAACCGACATTCAATAGTAGACATGTCAAAATGACCTGTCAAATTTAACCTGAAATTTAACCTTACCCCCTAAAGGAAACCTAAACCAAACAGAATTTTTGAATGACAATGAGAAATTGTCAGATTTGTACAGATTTGACGTTTCTCTAAATTTAAGTATAATAAACTGTCAAAAATTTGTATCTATACATAATATACTTCAAATAACTTTGACTCTACCCTTGATGGACTTACCATAAAACAGAATTCAATTTGACGTCTGAAAATTTCACATACGAAATTTTGTGGTTTCCGTATGTGTTTCTATAGAAAATAAACGTCAAATGAAATGTCAAGTGAAATTCTATCCTATGGACTTTGCTAGTCAAAGAACTGTAATGATTAAAGACAGTAAATTACGATTGAAAATCTGAATGTTTGAGAAATGAAAGCTGACATTTAATCTTATTTTTGTATCTATAGATGCGTCAAACGAATTTGACAGATAGTTCGTAGGGTTCGCACTTGAATAGTCACACAGCGTACTCTCCATGTAATTCGTTTCTCAGTGTAATAATTCTAATAACATTTTTTTTTGTTATTTCTTTTCATATTCAAATTGACCTTTAATACTTTTAATTATACATTTACCACCTTTAAAAGTCATAACAATAACATTTTTGATATGAAATGATATGAAACACTTTCAACTGCAACCATCATATCATACATGTATCATTTTTTTCCGGATTTGACCTTATTTTCTTTCACTTTTCCATAATATTACATTTTTATATTAAAATAATAATAAAATTTTACAACAACTTACATTGAAATCGTACATACACCAACCAAATTCAATCGAAATGCCATAATTATATTAGTGAATAATGATGATGTTACGTTAATTATAATTAATATATTTTAATTATGTTTAAGTATAAATTTGTGTATATTAACATACATTAGGACCACATATTTCATAGGTAACTTTTGATTTTATTTTAGATTTTATTGTAAAACGACACAATTAATTACAGTAAAATACAGTTTTTTTTTTATTTATTATTGAAGAACTAAATTTATCTGAGTAACAGGATACAGTAATCATTTTTCTTATCGCATTTTATTGCAATTAAAATTAATTCATGTCTTTGAATTGATATCAAAAAAATTGAAATTTAGTACACAAGCAAGTAATAGAGAAAAGAAATTCCTTTTACTTTACTTCGTTTTGTATTAACATAAGAAATTTTTTTATCTTGCACTTTTTTGTCACATTTATCATGATATTTTATTTTGCCTTTTCTCTTTTCCTTTTACATTTTAAATTATGATACATTACGATAAATGTTAAATTACAATAATCAGAAATTATTTGAGTATTTTTTGGTATAAAATTCTGTTTTTTTTACAATATTTTTTCCATTTTTTAGTGAATTTTTTTCTTCTTCTCGTATGTGCAGTGTACGTTCTTTTTATTTTATTTTATTTTTTTATTATATGTTATTATTACATTGTGATGTTTCAATGTGTAATGTTTTTATATGAATGAATGTCAATTTGATGTTGTTTCATTGAGTTGTGTATATGAATGGAGTTTCATTCTCCGTACGTATGCGTGTGTTTGTATGAATGAAACGTATTTTCTTGGAATCGGATTGAAATTCATTATGAATCGAGTTTGACGTATAAATTTTGAATTTTTGTATATGAATGTAACTGTTTATTGATAATCTTTTGTTTTTTCTTATTTAAATTTACAATAAGCCGCCTGCTTTTAGAATGGCATCACGATCTAATTTGAAGTCTGACCAAACAGTGATTTTGTTGAATTCAGCTTCAAACATTTCAGGCCAGTTTTCCATATCTAGTTTAATTTTATTGAACTGCCCAAGGAGATCTTCATCTAAATTTTCTTGTACAGGCTTGTCAGGTTTTGGCTGTGTTAACTTCATTGAATTGAATTTCACTGAGAGATTGTCTTGAACAGGCTCGTCAATTTTTGGATGAGGTTTTTCTTGTGGTTTTTCATGTGGTTTTTCCTTTGATTTTTCATTGACCGGTTTTTGCGATGTCGGTTGATCTTTAAAATTCTTATTCTCGAATACGAGTCGTCTTCTTCTCGGTTCCTGTTGTTTTGTGCTTCCTTGATTTTTTGGTACTGAAGCCGGTGTTCCATAAATTCCAGGTATTGATGCCCCGTGAGCCGTCTTTGGAATCTCAAAATTAGCTAATTTAAAGCCCTCCATTTCAGATGTTGATTTTAAGCGGGCTCGTCGATTATTTTCCTTATTCGGATTTTTGTGTGTGGGTTCCGTTTGCGGTGTGTGTCTCGTTTCAAAGTTCGGTTTCATCCGCGAATTTGATCGTGGATTCTTATTCCTACTCGAAGCACGTGATTCCTTTTCTTTGCGTGATTCGAATTCCTTGAGCCATCGTTTCAGTTGTTTAATGAAAGGTAAAATCATAAAAAACGAGTTTGGACCAATACCTAAATTCGTTTTCGTTTCCACCTGATATTTGTGTGTCGGAAGTAATTCAACAGGGAACCATTCACAGCACTTTATTTCATTTCGTGTGCGTGGCTGGAATTTTGTTGTCAGTGGAACTCCAGTCACCAAATACAGTCTCGTATATTGAAAGTTTATCACAAGCTCAATATAATCATTGGGTTTTATGTCTTTTGAACAGTCATATCCCGTTTCTTCGTACACTTCTCGTATCGCACAATGCATTGGATCTTCGTGTTCGTTAATTTTACCTTTCGGAAATCCCCATGAACTTTTCGCGAAATATGATTGTACTAAGAGGACACTTTTCAAATTTTCGGATATCAAAATGGCACCATATGTTGGAACGGAGAGCTTATATTGCTTCCACTCTTCCAGCACTTTATCCAAATTCGGTAATTGTGGATTCAGAAATGGGACATGACGGAAAATTATGTAAGTAAAGTGTTTCATTCCGCATGACGGTAACTTTTGATCATGTTTTTGTTCTTTGTGAGAGCACAGGAAATCCAGATAAAACCAATGTGCGAGCTCGATTTGGAAGCAAACGCTGTGAAAGATTACAAATAATTATATGAAATCGTTTTGAATTTAAAATTTCAATGAATGCCATACCGAATCATATTAGCTTTCTCCTCTTCCGGGATATTGATGATAAAACGACTGCACAAGTCGTCTAAAATTTCTTGTGGTATAAAAGGTACTTGTTTTTCCATTACTGAATATATAAAATCTTATTTTTATTAATTAAAATTTATTTTTAATTCAAGCGAATTGTTTGTTTACATCGATGGCATCACACTAAATGAATATATACCCGTACACGTATGTATGTCTATAGATACACAAAATTATATGAAAATTTCATTTCATCATGAAACTGCAAACTGTTCAATTTCGATTTGTATGCAAAAAAAATTAAAATGATAATTTAAATTGAAACTTTTTATTTTTTTTATTAATCAATCAAATTAAAATTATAACATTTATTTTTTCTCCAAAAATTTAATCGGTTGGTTCTGCTTTGACATCCAATGAGCTTGACGCACCCTCATCACCATCCTCGTCTTTTGCATTTTCATGTAAAATTACATATTCACGTGTACTGAAACCAAATTTTATCACATCCTTCTCCATCAATTCATAATATTTTTTCGGTTCTATCTGTTTGTTATTCAGAAATGTTCCGTTTGCTGATTCCAAGTCAATGATATATGGAAGGACACGTTTACCTTCTGTTCCGTCATTTCTTTCATATGGCATGAGTCTGTATTGTAGAGCTGCATGTTGTTTTGAGCAAGATGGATGATCCACAGGAATATCACAAATTTTCCTGTCACGTCCAATTAGGTAGCAGCTCTGACGATGAATGTACAGCGTTTGGAGGGATTGTTCACCCTTAAATGGATATAAGCGCCATCGTTTTTTCGGAATACGCGCTTCTGGTGGTTCTGCGTATTTTATTACAACGCCATTTACTTTGTTCGTATCTTCTGCAAGTTTTCCAGAGAGACCAAAATTTGGTTTTTCTTTGGGAACATCAGTTTCATCGTCAGATTTGCCACGATTATCTTTGTCAGAACGTTTTCCCCACTCATAATTCCCATCGTCACCATCATCCTTGTACTTGCGTTTGCGTTGATGGTGCATCTTCCTATCACGATTTCTTTCGCGCTCTTGATCATATCGACTGGAACTTGACTCCTCACTAAGGAAAAAAATATAACATTAAAAAAAATTACATGAAATAAACTTTTAATGGTCTTACTATCTCCGATGATCTCGATGTCTGTCTTGTGGACTATCATCCCATTTGGACCTTGATTTAGAATGATAACTGTCATCCCGACTACTCTTATGCCGTTTTTCTGGGGATCTCGAATACGATCTCTCTCGATGCCCGCTTTTTTTACTGTGATGACTGCGACTTTCACGATAATCGTGGTGCGCTTCGGGTGACCTTGAACGATGTCTGTGTTTACCCATTTTGAGTTATTTTGTGAGTTTTATATGCTTTTTATTGTAAAATTTCTACAAATTTCTTGCTGTACGTTTATACTTGTGATGGTTTGTTTACGTACTGCCTTCGACCACAAAAAAGTAACGACATGAATGGAAATGAAAAAGTTTTTGGCCCAATTCTTATTTAAAAATGTCAAAGGTTCGCCGAATGGTGACACGAAATTAGTCGTGATTTTTGGTCTGATTAACCTTTGATACCTGGATTTTTTATTTTCAATGAAATTCAGTCATTTCAAGGTTAAATCGCAAATCAAAAGTAACATTTCTATTCGTGTAATGTGACACCCTATTGACACCCTCAATCCAAAATTTTGGGCCAAATACTCATGTACGTCACTTTGACAGATGTCATAAAAATAGAATCGGAAAAAAATCAAGCTGAATTTTGCCTACATTTTAGTAAAACCCAAATTAATTTAGTTAAAAGTAATTTAAATTAGTGAAAAATATCTCAAATGTGTAGATTAACCACCTAATTATAAGAAAATAGTAAAGTGAGTACATGAAACATGGAGATCATGAAATTATTTTGATTTCAAATCAATGCCTTGATACACGCCATTCATTCATCTCAAATTATTACGTATACAAATCAAATTAAAATTGAAAATTTAATATAATTTTGTCTTTTTCCTTTAAATTTACAGGCAATTTGCTGAAATTATATCAGTTTAATCGATAAATTAATCTTCTAGTGCAATCGCACTGCTTAGTCAAACACATTTCTGTTTTTGAGCTGTACATACACAGATAGATACACAAAATGGATTTTATTGATTCAGAGGCTGAAAGTGATGTAAGTTGATGATGATGTTAAAAAAAAGTGAAAGTAAAATAATTTCGATTCAATTTTTATGTTAGAACTCGGAACAAGAGGACTTGGAACCACACGAACGTAAAAAGCTGAAAAAGATGAAACAAATGGTTGACAGTTCGGAGGAGGATGAGGAAGATGATGAGGATCGAATTCGTGAAGAGCTGAAAGACTTGATCGATGATAATCCGATTGAGGAGAGTGACGGCGAAGATTCTGACGGTTCCGATGGGCCAAGTAAGCGAAAAAAGAGTGATGATGAAGATGAATTGGATGATCGACTCGAGGATGAGGATTATGACCTTATTGAAGAAAATTTGGGTGTTAAAGTTCAGAGAGTAAGTCAAAAATATTGAAATTTAAATCGAAATCACATAATTTAACTAAATTTAAATTCATAGAAACGCTTCAAGAGACTTCGAAAGATCCAGGATGAGGAAAGTGACCAAGAAGAGGCAGATGAAAGCTTAAATCGGGAAGTCATCGCTGATCAGCTGTTCCAAGGATCAGATGATGTAAGTAAATCCTTTTTTTTGTTAAATTTAATCCATTAATACATCTTGAATCTCATTTAAATTCAATCATGCACTCATTTACATAAAAAATTCATAAAATTAGGAGCCAGAATATGCAAAGGTAGTATCACCATCCTTAATTTTAGAATCTTCAATTTGAAAATTTCAATTATTTTAATATTTCATATCATTTCTTTTACAAATCAGGAGGAGGAACGCCAATCCGAACGAAGCCACAGACAACCAGTTGAAGATTTAGAAAACCTAGATGAATCAGGTGAAGAGGAGTCAGATGCCGATGATTTTATTGTTGACGATGATGGTGTTCCATTGACTGAAAAGAAACGTAAAAAGAAGCGGCCTATGTTTACAGATGCCTCGTTACAAGAAGGTCAGGACATTTTTGGAGTCGACTTCGATTTTGAGGAATTTGATAAATATGATGACGAAGAAGAGTATGAAGATGAGTCTGAGGTAAAATGTTCACTTTCAAACTATTGTTTCATTAAATTTCAATATTTTATTCAATTCAATTTTAGCCTGATGAATATGAAGAGGAGGGAGAAGAACGCGAAAAACGCCCTAAACGAGCAGCTAAGAAACGTGTGAATAAAAAATCGATTTTCGATATTTATGAGCCAAGTGAACTTAAACGAGGACATTTCACTGATTTGGATAATGAGGTATAAATTAATTTTTTGATGTAAACTTCAATAAATTTTACTCAAAATTTTTGATTTCCAGATCCGAAAAACTGATATTCCAGAAAGAATGCAATTACGTGAAGTTCCGATCACGTCAGTCCCTGAAGGTTCACATGAATTAGATGAAGAAGCCGATTGGATTTACAAACAGGCCTTCTGTAAACCACCAATTTCACAACAAGGTGATACAAAAGCACAACAAGGCTCATGGGAGACAGTTCCCGCCAAAAAACCACTTTCGACAATTCCAAAAATCAAGCAAGCATTGGATTTTATGCGAAATCAACAGTTAGAAGTTCCTTTCATTGCATTTTATCGTAAAGAGTATGTCCAACCTGAGCTGAATATCACAGATTTGTGGAAAGTGTATAAATGGGATGCAAGATGGTGTCAATTATTTACACGGAAACAACGATTAGTTGAATTACTCAAAAAAATGCAAGAATATCAAACGGATAAATTGATGCAAAATCCAGATGCACCCATTCCTGATGAAATGCAAATCATTAAAGATGATGACATTGATCAAGTTAATTCAGCTCAAACCCCCGAGGAGTTAAAGGACATTCATAACCACTTCTTGTTGTATCACTCGCATGAAATTCCTAATATGCGTGAAGCGTGGCGTAAGAAGGAAAAGCAGAAAAAACGCTTAGCTCGAATTGAGGCTCGTCGAAAGGAAATTGAAAACTTGGAGGAAGGAGCTGAACCTCCACCTCCAATTCCATCAGATGATGAAATTGAGGAAACAACCGAAGAATTTGATCAACTCAAAATCAAAATGGATTCAGGTCCGTATTCAATGTGTAGGAAAGCAGGACTCGCATCATTCGCGAAAAAGTTTGGTCTACGTCCAGAACACTATGCGGAGAATTTGCGTGACAGTTATCAACGACATGAAGTGGACCAAGAACAACTCGATCCAATTGAAGTGGCAAAACAATACATTTCACCTAAATTTCCATCGACGGAAGAAGTGCTCGATGCCGCCAAATTCATGGTAGCAAAACAACTGTCACGTGAACCATTGTTGAGAAAAGTTTTGCGTGAAACGTACTTTGAACGTGCAAAACTCTCAGTTACACCTACAAAGAAGGGCATGAAGGAAATTGACGAGAATCACAATTGTTACACAATGAAGTATTTATCCAATAAGCCAGTTCGTGATTTGACGGCAGATCAATTTCTTAAACTGCACATCGCAGAAAACGATAAATTACTTACTGTGACCATCTATGAAAAGATTGAC
Source organism: Culicoides sonorensis (assembly GCA_900002565.1). Lineage (NCBI taxonomy): Eukaryota > Metazoa > Arthropoda > Insecta > Diptera > Ceratopogonidae > Culicoides > Culicoides sonorensis. The sequence goes on from LN483380.1 coordinate 808,144, forward strand.
ACGAGCAATGCTGCGAGTTTTCTTGATGAAGCGAAATCCCTTTACAGCAGAGACGAGTTTGCCAAAAGTGTTCAGGATTGGAATGCATTGCGAGCAGAGTGTGTTGAATTGGCACTAACAAAAATGGTGTTACCAGATCTGAGAAAGGAATTACATGCGATTTTGTTGAATGAAGCAAAGGAGCATGTCCTGAAAGCGTGTTGCAAAAAATTATATAATTGGATTAAAATTGCACCATATACCGTCAATTTCCAAGACGAAGACGAATATGACTGGGACACATCAAAAGGTGTTCGTGTCATGGGCGTAGCATATGTTCCAGATTATTCACAAGCTGCTTTTTGTGCTATCGCAGCTCCAGATGGTGATATCACTGATTACCTCCGAGTACCACATTTGCTTAAACGCAAAAATGCCCATCGTGAAGATGAACGTGAATTGAAACAAAACGACCTCGATTCCCTTACAGACTTTATTCGGAACAAGAAACCTCATGTCATTGTCGTTGGTGGTGAGTCACGTGAAGCCACAATGATTCAACAAGATTTGCAAGAATGTGTGAAAAAGTTGACCGAAGACGAGCAATTTCCCCAAATCGTAGTTGAAATTGTTGACAATGAACTTGCAAAAATTTATGCCAATTCAAATAAAGGCACATCAGATTTCCGTGAATATCCACCGCTATTGCGACAAGCTGTATCATTGGCACGTCGTCTTCAAGATCCACTTGTTGAGTATTCACAGTTGTGTACATCGGATGAGGAAATTCTCTGTTTGCGATATCATCCGTTGCAAGAACAACTCATCAAAGATGAACTCCTTGAGAATTTATACCTTGAATTCATTAATCGCACGAATGAAGTTGGAGTTGATGTCAATTTGGCTGTCCAGAATCCACTCACACAGAATCTTGTTCAGTTCATTTGCGGTTTAGGGCCACGTAAGGGTCAAGCGCTCATCAAAATTCTGAAACAAACGAATCAAAGATTGGAAAATCGGACACAACTCGTTACTGCGTGTCATATGGGACCAAAAGTGTTCATAAACTGTTCTGGTTTCATCAAAATCGATACAAATTCATTGGGAGACAGTACAGAGGCGTATGTTGAGGTCTTGGATGGTTCACGTGTTCACCCAGAAACCTATGAATGGGCACGTAAGATGGCTGTTGACGCACTTGAGTATGATGATGAAGATGCGAATCCAGCAGGTGCATTAGAAGAAATTCTTGAAGCACCTGAGCGGTTAAAAGATCTTGATTTAGATGCATTTGCCGTTGAATTGGAACGGCAAGGATTCGGAAATAAAAGTATTACATTGTACGACATTCGTGCTGAACTTAATTCAAGGTACAAGGATTTGCGTGTCCCATATCAGCCGTTAAATGCCGAAGAGATATTCGATGTGCTGACAAAAGAAACTCCCGAGACATTCTATGTTGGGAAATTGATTCTCGCAACTGTGATTGGAATTAGTCATAAGAAACCACAAGCTGATCAATTTGAGAATGTGACACCGGTGAGAAATGACGAAACCGGGTTATGGCAATGCCCCTTTTGTCTCAAGAACGATTTTCATGAGTTGTCTGAGGTTTGGCATCATTTTGACTCGGGTGATTGTGCTGGACAAGCAACAGGTGTCAAATTACGACTAGATAATGGTTTGTCAGGATACATTCACATCAAAAATTTATCTGATTCACATGTAAAAAATCCGGAAGAACGTGTCAAAATGGGACAGGCAATTCATGTGCGTATAATTAAAATCGATGTCGAACGATTTAGTGTTGATTGTACTTCAAAGAGCTCAGATTTAGCAGACCGGAATAATGAGTGGCGTCCAAGGAAAGATCAGTATTATGATCAGCCGGCAGAAGATCGTGATTTGAAACGAGAAGAAGACTCAAAGAAACAAAAAGATCGACAAATGTACATTAAACGAGTGATTGCCCATCCAGCTTTTTACAATAAATCTTATAGTGAGGCTTTGAAAATAATGGCAACCAAAGAACAAGGCGATGTAATTATAAGACCTTCAAGTAAGGGATCAGATCACTTGACTGTCACATGGAAGGTGGCTGATGATGTCTATCAACACATTGACGTGCGTGAGGAAGGAAAAGAAAATGCATTTAGTTTAGGACGCTCATTGTGGATCGGAAACGAAGAATTTGAAGATTTGGATGAAATAATTGCAAGACACATCAATCCAATGGCAGGATATGCTCGTGATTTGTTATCATACAAGTATTACTTGGATACTCAAGGTGGAATGAAAGACAAGGCAGAGGAAGCGTTACGCGAAGAAAAGAAGAAAAATCCAAATAAAATCCATTATTTTATCTCAGTATCAAAAAATTATCCTGGAAAATTCCTGTTATCATATTTGCCACGAACCAAAACCCGACACGAGTACATCTCGGTTACTCCAGACGGGTTTAGATACAGACAGCAAATATTCGATTCTATTAACTTACTTCTAAAATGGTTCAAAGAACATTACAAAGATCCATTACCAGCAGCAACTCCACATGCAAACACCCCACGAGGTGGCAACACCACAATGAGTCTAAGATCGCCTTACACTGTCGCAAATAGTTCCATCAATAGTAAGTTTTATTGAATTTCAATTGATTGAAAATTAATTTAATTTTATCATTTTAAATTAGATGACACAATCCGAAAGGTTGCTCAAAATATGCCATCAAGTATGTTACATTCATTGTCTCAGGTCACAAATACGACGCCCCAACAGCAATACACACCGGGAACTCATGGTGGTCAGAGTTCGTACACTGTTAATACTCCCTACACACCGAGTGGACAAACTCCGTATATAAGTAAGAGAATTTCATTTAAAAAATAATTAACCTTGAAATTAAATGTGATTTTTTTTTAGCAATGACTCCATACGCAACACCACACGCATCTCAAACGCCACGTTACGGTCAAGCAACACCAAGTCTCGGACAAAAATCTCCATTTGTGCATCCAGGTATGCCCATTTCAGCACAAAGAGTTGGTGCGTCACCGTATCAACAATCACCATCTCAACCACGATCGTATTCTCAAGCACAAGAGAATTCAAGTTGGGAGAGGGCATCTGAAGCATGGGGCTCACGTGCTAGTGGTATGGGAAGTAATAGAGCATTTGGTGCACCACAAAAGGAATATGGTGGTGATGGAAGGGGTTACAGTAATGGTCCAAGAGGGTAAAGAAATTTAAATTTTCATGGTATAAAATTCAATTTTAATTTTCATTTTTTCAATAGTGGTCGTGCTCCAAGTGCTGGAGGAACAGGTCGATATAACGAACAAAGAAACTTCGGCAATTCAGATCGTTATGGAAGTGACAGATTTGATTCAGCCCGTGGCGGAGGAGATCGATTCCAGAATAATAGACGAGGTGGAAGTCGTTTCAATGACAGAGCAGGCAGTAGTGGTCCACGTGATGTTGATCGTGGAAATCGAGGACAACGATTCAATAATCCAAGAAATGATCAATATCAACAAAATTCATCCTCAAATAACACGACTAGTAATCGTCCTGCTACCACTGAAGTGGAAGAATCTTGGGATGATGAATTGGCCCCACCAACCAAGAGTCCAGCTCCAAGTGCACACACAGTGAGCACACCCAAGACAAATACTTCGCCTAAATCAATGACAATGGGCGATCATACACCGTTATGGGATGAAGATTAAATTAAAATTATTTTTTTTTACTAATATTTTTAAGTAATTGATACAATTTTATCAATAAATTGACTTTTCTTTTTTCTTGTTATTACAAATAAATAATGTTTAATTTTGAAATTCAATACTAATAAAAAAAACAAACGAGTGAAATGAAATCCAATAGGAAAAAAATGAAAGAAAATTAAATGAAATAAATTATTTTAATTGAAATATTAATAATGAGAGTAAATATAGTTCTTTTTATTGTAATGCATGTCGAATACAAATAATTTTTCATATAAATTCAGATTCATTTAACTTTTCTTATATTCAATTCGTTCCACTTTGACTTCATCCCCAACTAATTGATACACGTAAGTGACGACAGTTGAACTTTGAATGTCCTGTAACGGTAATATAAATTCAAATTTAAAAAAATTCAGTTGAAATATAATTTTTTAAAAATTTACCATTAGCACAAACGATGGAATAATGTTATTTGGATCTGCAATTGGATTGTAAGCGCCTGTAGCTGATCCTGGATTGATGTAAAACTTATTTTCATGTTCATATGCTTCGAATTTGTGTGTGTGACCACTAATCAGGATATCAACGTCCAATTGCCGTTGAATGATTGCCAAAGAGTCTGGGTCACCCCAGGGAATGACTTGATGTCCGTGTACAAGTCCAATTCTGAATTGGCCTACAGTGACAACTTTTTGTTCGGGATATGCCGGATTATCATCGAAATCACCTCGGACAATGTGAACATCAGATGCGAGGGTTTTCAAATAGTCATGCGATTCCTTGGTACATAAATTACCTGGATATTAAAATGAAAATAAATGGGTGGATTGAAGATTGTTAAATTAAGATTATAAATTTACCAGTTACAAGAATATGGTGAATTCGGCCAGGAACCAAGAGCTTTTTGAACTTTACCGGTAAATTGCCACATCGGTGTGGAATGTGAAGGTCTCCTAATACGAGTACTAACATATTAAAGGGATAATTTAATCCAAAATTTACCTATTTCTGATTTGATGTCCTAATCAGAAATCAAAATTTAATCATATTATGATTTTGGGCAGCACTGTAACGTTGAAAGCCTTTAAATATTTTGTTTTCACTCTCATGTCATAGCCCATGCGTTAAATAGATTGAATGAAAGGTTACAATTGGGCTGAAATAGTGTAAGGATATTCGATAAATGACCCAAATAGCGTCCAAATCTGATTCAGTTTTAGAAAATTTTTCAATGACATAAAATTGATTTGTCTCTTGAACACCAACTTTCGCCAATTCAGTTTATTTTGACATTTCAACTGTCATTGCGTGTGGAACTCAATTTGTGTGGTTCGCTTTCTACATGTAAATATTAAAAAAAAAAGTTATAAAAAAGTCTTATTCCCATATTGTGTGAAAATAAATTAAATAAAAAGGAAATTTAAGTGAAAAATTACAACAAAACCAATAGTTAACGTAGTTTAGTGTTTAAAATTAGTTTGATATCAGGCCTACACTTATTTACCAATTAAATGTATACTCAAATTTGAAATTTAAATGTTACATAAAAAAAAATTACAATAAAATTAATTAATTAATAATTGCATTTGATAACAATTTACGAGGAGCTATTGCTTGGAAGTTAATTCCCGGGGAAAGCGAGATCGTGTGAGATCTTGTGTCAGTTTATGTTTGATTGGATTTCCGATTAGAAAAACAAGAACAAATGCTAAAAATGCCTTTAGCAAATCCAAAACTCGATAATTCACATCCATTTCGTAGTGCAAATCAAATTAGTGCACCACCAACAATGCCATTAAATGGTCTAGAAGCGGTAAGAGCCCTTTTATCATCGTAAATTTGATATAAATGTGTATTAAAGACCCAATTAAGTTAACATCAAAATCAATTATCGTTGAATTTTGTCTCATCCTGTACATGGAAAAAGGATGCTGCTTGTAATTGTTGTGAGGAAATGTGAAGAAAATTCTTCAATAAACCTCAAATATTTCAATATCAGGGCGTTGTTTTGATTGAACGTCAAATTTTTGTACCCCTTAGGTCATTAAAACTTTTTTATTATTTCCAAGAATTTTTCTTTCAAAGTTTTCCGATCCTTTTTCACATCTTTTCCATACACATACACACACACACACACGCGATATATATTAATATTGATTTTTGCAACAAGTTGTTTTGTTGTTGTATTACCGTATTTTTCTATGATCATGACTATTTTCAGAATTCTATGGATAGACTTGCTTACTTGTTACATGTGTATGGAAATTCATGCGATAATAGCTTATAGCTTATTTTTATTGTATACATAAACTTTCTAAGACAATAAATAAGTTTTTGTTTTTTTTCCTTTTAACATGAATATGAAAAAAAATACGAACAGCCAAAAGTGGTTCAAAAATTAACTTGGGCACTTTTTGCATTGAATTATGTATGAATTTTCCTTTTAATTTATCATTATAGTAAACAATTAATTTAATTTTCAGTCAACATCGAGTGCGTATGGAATGGAAATGGATGAGGCAATGGCCTGTTTCTCAGAGATGGAATGCACAGAGCCGATGGAAACGGAGGAGGAAGCGTACGGGGGTGAGCATGGTGATCACGAAATTGAAATTAAGGATTTGGTGCCTGAAGGACATGAAAAAGCAGATCCATCTCAATTTGAGCTGCTCAAAGTTTTGGGAGAGGGCTCGTTTGGCAAGGTGTTTCTCGTAAGGAAGGTTGTGGGAAAAGATGCAGGTACGTTGTATGCCATGAAGGTCTTGAAAAAGGCGACGTTGAAGGTTAAGGATCGAGTTAGAAGTACAAATGAAAGGAATATTTTAGCAGGTAAAATTTGAAATGAAATTTGAAGTTTAATTGAAATTTTAATCAAATTTTTTTCATAGATGTCGGTCACAATTTCATCGTAAAACTCCATTATGCATTTCAAACACCAGGCAAATTGTATCTCATTCTAGACTTTTTACGAGGTGGTGATTTGTTTACGCGTCTTAGCAAGGAAATTATGTTTACAGAAGAGGACGTGAAATTTTATCTAGCTGAATTGGCACTCGCTCTCAATCACTTGCATAGCTTAGGTGTAATTTATCGTGATTTAAAGCCAGAAAACATTTTGTTAGATCAAGATGGACACATTGCCCTCACAGATTTTGGTCTTTCCAAACAACCACTTGATGGTGCAAAGACATACAGTTTTTGTGGTACTGTCGAATACATGGCACCTGAGGTAGTGAATCGAAAAGGACACACATTTGCCGCCGATTGGTGGAGCTATGGTGTGCTCATGTTTGAAATGTTAACGGGAAATCTTCCATTTCATGGTTCAAATCGACAAGATACGATGAATCAGATATTAAAATCAAAATTAGGTATGCCAGAGAATTTGAGTCCAGAAGCACAGTCATTATTGAGGGTCCTCTTCAAAAGAAATCCTCAAAATCGACTTGGATCAGGTGAAAATGGAATTGAAGACATTAAACGACACGAATTTTTCTCAACAATTGACTGGAATGCACTTGAACGGAAAGAAGTGAGACCGCCATTCATTCCAGCTGTGTCACGAGCAGATGATGCATTTTATTTTGATTCCGAATATACAAGTAAATCTCCCAGTTCTTTCTTCAAGGATAGTCCAGGTGGTCCTGTCAGTGCAAGTGCTCACGAAATTTTCCGAGGATTTAGTTTTATTGCACCTGGCTTGCTCGAAGATCAGAATAGGAATAGTTCAAGTTGTAGCAGTTTATCAAGATCGCCATTTGCCCCCATCAGTTCTGAAATTCCTGGTGTTAATGCGAGTCTTTTCACAGACGAATACAATTTAATGGAGGAACTCGGAGTCGGAACATTCTCAATTTGTCGATTGTGTGAACAGAAAACCACCAAAAAACAATTCGCCGTGAAAATAATTGAAAAGTCTGGTCATGATTGTCGTGAAGAAATTGAAATCCTCCTACGATACGGAAACCATCCAAATATAGTAAAGCTATTTGGAGTTCACGAGGATACAAGTAGAATTTATCTTGTAATGGAATTGTTACGTGGCGGTGAATTATTAGACAGAATTTTGTCGATTCAGAGAATGTGTGAAATGGAAGCAGCAGCTGTTTTTAGAACGGTTTTATCTGCAGTGGCGTTTTTACATTCACATAATGTGGTGCATCGTGATTTGAAACCTTCTAACATGTTATATGCGTCGATTAGGCAGACACCTGAGTCATTAAAGTTGTGTGATTTGGGATTTGCGAAACAGCTGAGAGCCGATAATGGATTACTTATGACACCGTGTTACACGGCAAATTTTGTTGCACCTGAAGTGCTTCGTAAACAGGGATATGATCTTGCATGTGATATTTGGTCTTTAGGAGTTTTAATTTACATTATGTTAGATGGAAGGACGCCATTTGCATCGGGACCTGATGATACCCCGGATCAAATATTGCTCAGAATTGGATCGGGAAGGATTGACCTGGAAAATGGAGTGAGTATTAAATTTAATTCCAAAAACTTTGATTTTAATTATTATTTTCCTGTTAGAATTGGAAAACCATATCACAAGATGCAAAAAGTCTCTTATCACAGATGCTTCACATTGCTCCAAATCGAAGGCCTAAAGCAGACCAAATACTCCGACACCCCTGGCTATGGCAATACACACAAGCCGATTTCATGGCAATGCAACAAAATCACCTGCAGCAACAACAACAACAGCAACAACAATTAATGCAACAACAACAAATCTTTCAAACACACCCCACACAATATGTGACACAACAAAAGACACTTCTTCCAGAAAATACGGCCGTCATCAAGGGGGCTGTCAATGCAACATTTCGTGCAATATCTTCACCACAAGCAGCTAATTTGGGTCCTGTTCGTATGTCAGAACTTGCCACAAGGAGGTTGCTCAAGAAAAAATCAACTGCTGATAGTTCATAACAAAATTCTTGTACGTCGGAATCAGACAGCTTATAAAAGTAAAACACTAAAATTTTAACATTCAAAAGTAAACACACATATTGAAAATGAAAAAAAAAATACTTTAAGTCTTTTAAACTGAAACAAAATAAAAACTTGTATACAATTTAATAATATTTAATTAAAAAAACAAACACTATTTACTATCATTATACTACATTTTTATCTATCTCTCTATCATATAAACATATAAATTAATTAAACATACATAAAATTAAATTACTTATCTTTTTAAATTAACATTAACCGTAGTCAATTGATAAAATTTGCTTTAATTGTTAAACAATATGTTGTACATATAAATTTATATAATTTTTTAAATAAACATTTTTATTCGTGATTCAATTCATACATTTATCTTAAAAAAATTATTGAAATTGTGACATTTCCAAAAAAAAATTATTATTATTATTATTAAAATAAAATGTATAATGTTAAATAAAAAAAACTAAATTGAATGTGTATTTGAACTTAAAAAGAAAAATTTCATACTGGGAAAATTATTGTTATTACATTTCAATTTAAACATTAAAATTAAAATAAAATTAAATTTAAAAATTTAAATTTAAAAAATAATATTTTGAGTGTCATATTCTATTTATTATTAACTTATCTTAACTCTAAAGATTATTATTATGAGTAATTGAAATTAATATTTAAAATAAACATTGAAATACATTTTAAAAATAAATTCAAATAAAACTTTAAATCTTTTTCATAAAAATTTAGCTGTTTAATTAATTTTATTTTTAATATTATTAATTTAATCAAAAGTTTATATAAATAAAATGATAATAATACAAAAATAAATAAATAAAATATCGGTCTAATTGTCGTTTTTTCGGTCTTTAATATTTAAAATTTAATAATGATATATTTTAAATGTATTTTTTTTAATATTATTAAAAAAATTACTTTTTACCAAAAAAATAAAAAATTATAACTAAAATTATATGAAAAATTGTTGAATTATTTTTTTTTCGTCAAAATGTTTAATCGTAATATTTTATTATTATTAATATTTTTATGTTCTTTTATACACATAATAAAATGAAAATTTGAAAAAAGTGTATGATGTAAGTCAATTCCGTAGAATAAAATATGAAAAACAATTATATGATATGAAATGAAATTTTTTTAATATTAAAATTATTATGTTTATTTTTATTATGATTAAAGTTATATGAAATTAATAATTATGATTATTATGACAAAAATAGTTTAAATTATATAAAAAATGAAATAAAATTATTAAAAGAAAGTTATTCGTGTAATTATAAAAAATGTTTTTTAATCGTTTTCTCTTTTAATTGTTTAAAAATTCAAAACTTACCTTACAAAATAATTAGTTTTTTATAATGAATTTTCCGGAATGGTCGAATTTTCCAGGATGGTCAAATTTTCCGGGATGGTCAAATTTTCTCCAAAGATCTTATTATCGCAAATGGTCAAATTTTCACAAATGATCAAATTTTCACAAATGGTCAAATTTTCACAAATGATCAAATTTTCACAAATGGTCAAATTTTCACAAATGGTCAAATTTTCACAAATGATCAAATTTTCACAAATGATCAAATTTTCGCAAATGATAAAATTTTCACAAATGGTCAAATTTTCACAAATGGTCAAATTTTCACAAATGGTCAAATTTTCACAAATGATCAAATTTTCACAAATGATCAAATTTTCACAAATGATCAAATTTTCGCAAATGATCAAATTTTCGCAAATGATAAAATTTTCACAAATGGTCAAATTTTCACAAATGGTCAAATTTTCAAAAATGATCAAATTTTCACAAATGGTCAAATTTTCACAAATGATCAAATTTTCACAAATGGTCGAATTTTCACAAATGGTCCAATTTTCGCAAATGGTCAAATTTTCACAAATGGTCGAATTTTCACAAATGATCAAATTTTCACAAATGGTCAAATTTTCACAAATGGTCAAATTTTCACAAATGGTCAAATTTTCACAAATGATCAAATTTTCACAAATGATCAAATTTTCACAAATGATCAAATTTTCACAAATGATCAAATTTTCACAAATGGTCAAATTTTCACAAATGATCAAATTTTCACAAATGGTCAAATTTTCACAAATGATCAAATTTTCACAAATGGTCAAATTTTCACAAATGAACAAATTTTCACAAATGATCAAATTTTCACAAATGATCAAATTTTCACAAATGATCAAATTTTCACAAATGATCAAATTTTCACAAATGGTCAAATTTTCACAAATGGTCAAATTTTCACAGATGATCAAATTTTCACAAATCGTCAAATTTTCACAAATGGTCAAATTTTCACAAATGGTCAAATTTTCACAAATGGTCAAATTTTCACAAATGATCAAATTTTCACAAATGATCAAATTTTCACAAATGATCAAATTTTCACAAATGGTCAAATTTTCACAAATGGTCAAATTTTCAAAAATGATCAAATTTTCACAAATGGTCAAATTTTCACAAATGATCAAATTTTCACAAATGGTCAAATTTTCACAAATGATCAAATTTTCACAAATGATCAAATTTTCACAAATGGTCAAATTTTCACAAATGGTCAAATTTTCACAAATGATCAAATTTTCACAAATGATCAAATTTTCACAAATAGTCGAATTTTCCGGAATGCTCGAATTTTCTTCAAAGGTTTTATTATCGAAAATGGTCGAATTTTCTTCAATGGTCCAATTTTTCCAAAAGGCGACATTTTACTTTAATTGTTTCAAATGCTTCAATGTTTGAATTTTCATTTAAAATAATAAAACATCATGATGATCATTTTTTTTTTTGGTAATACCTTCCATTCCATTACAAAAATGGTAATTTATTATATTATTTTATTTTTTTTCATTTATTTTTATTTTTAATTCCATATAATTTATTTTTTTTTCAATATTTTTTTTTTAGTTTTAATGTTAATTCATTTACTTTTTTGTTCTTATTATTGTTGTTATTGTTTTTTTCTCATCATATAATATTTTTTTTCAGATTTCCTTTCAATTCAATTTATTTTAATTTTTTTTCCATTTAACATTTGTTTTAAGTTATTTTTTTATTATTTTTTTTTCTAACAATCATTCTTCTACATGCATATTTTTTTTAAATGTTTTTTATGTGTTTTTATTATTATTATTATTTTTGTATCATGTTTAATGTTACAACAATGTTTTTTGTAACATCACATGAAATATTTTTATTTTTTTATTTTAATGAAATTTGTTTTAATCAACTAAAATCATTGTAAAATCAATTAAATTATAATTCAAATCCATTTAACATTGTTTTGTTATGTGTAATATTAATTATAATTTTCAATAAAATACTGTTTAAATTTGATTTGAATTTCACTTAAAAACATACATTTTTGTATTAATTTTATGTTAAAATGAAACACAAGTTATGTTTTGTTTAATATATTATTAATTTAAAATTTTATCTAAACTTATTGATGATGGAAGAAATTTTCTTATTATTCTTTTCTTTATTATTATTATTATAATTAAATTTTAATGTTAAAATTATAATAATAATGTGAATATTTTTTTATGTGTTTTTTTTATAAAATATAATTTTTGTTATAACAATTTTATGCTTTGTATAAAAATATACGAAATTACACGATACAACATTTTATAACTATGATTGATAATAAAATTTGTATTTTTTTCTTTTAAAAATTTCCTGTTATCATTAAAAAAAAAGAATTATTAAAAAATAAGTATATTAAAAATATTTTGTCTTATATACTTTGTGTAGGGATATTTTTTTAAATGTATAGTAATATTTATTAATAACAATAAAAAATACTGCTTGTTTTCTTAAAATTTTGTGTAGTGAAAATATATTTATTTTTGTGTTTGTTTTTTTAACAGATTTTTTCCTTTTTATGTAAAGGATTTGTCGGTGCCATTTAATTAGGTATGTTGTAAAGTGGTTAAAAGTGATGGTGAAAATATTTTTTGGATTTAATTGTAATTTATTATGTAAATCTACTCAAATAAGTGTCAAACTAATGATATATAATAAAATATAATAAAATACCAGGCGTTTCCATTATTAACTGTAAATTTTTAAATTAATCAGGCGTTTCCACTAAACATAAATCATCAAATTTTGCTTTTTTTTAACTGAAATAATGTTAAAAAAATAGCCTTAAAATGAATAAGTTTCTTAGGTCGGTGTACAATTAGTACCATTATTGTATGATTAGTGCCAATTTTGTTTGTTTTTTTCATCAAAATACAAATAAAATTCACTGTGAAATTGAATTTCAATTAAAAATAATGTCAAATTAAAATCTCTCTCGTAATTCAATAACCTCTCTAATATTTGTTTATTTATTAATATTGATTTTCTCATAGACACATAATAATAACACATCATAATCAACATTTTATCATAATTATTATTATTATTAGTGTCATATTATTCATTTTAATTTTAATGTTATTTATTCATCTAATACAAATTTTTCCAGAGGGATTTTATGGGAACGTACACATTTAATGGCAGCAGCAGCAAAATCATCATAAAATAAAATAATTTTCCTATTTCACGTCATATGTGTGTATTTTTTTGTTTGTTTGTTTATGGTGATTATTAAATTACATATCAAATATTTTTATTTATTTATTCATACAAAAGCGCTTACTAATTAAAATCATCAAATAAAGTGATAAATCATCGCATCGATTAGCTATTTTTTCCGTTATTTTTCATCTAATGTAATGTAAGCACAAAGGAAGACTCATCAAAATCTCTTAATTAATCGAAGACAATTCAATTAATCATAATAATTTTTATACTAATAATAAAAATGATAATAATAATATTTAACTAATTGAATGTTAGTTGGCATTTATTTGAAAGGAAAAATAAATGGATTTATTTTTTTTATTGTTCGCAAAATCCCACTCGAATCTAATTTTTTTTATTATTTTAAAAATAATTTAAGCGTTTTACTTTTTGTTAATTGTTTTTTTTTTATTTAATATTAATTTTTACTCTTAATCATAATATTTTTGGGATTATTTTATAGGATTATCGTTTTTTTTTGTTTTCTAATATAAGTAATAAAACTTTAATAATCTGTGTGAAGTTTGCACTGACATAATTTTTATTCGAATTCGATTGAGTGACATTTCACATTTTGAAAAATCTTATCGAAATTGTTTTTTTTCGAAAAATGAACATTTCAAGGCCTGAAAATCATAAGTCGGTTTATTTATCTTTGCATTCGAATCATTTTCAACTTGAGATGCTTCAATTCAGAAACAAAATGGAAACTGAGTTTAAATTTTAAAAGATAAGTTGAAGCCCCCTGATGTTTCATCAAAGCTATATCGAATCAGGACTTTTATATAGCATCGAATATTGTCTTCTTGAAATTATAAAAACAGAGCTTAGAATTTCTTAATCGAAAAAGTCTCTTCAAAATACTCCTCGATGGTGTCTGTCAATCGATAATATGTCAATTATTCAAAAGTTTTGCCTTGCCTTTACTTATACGAGGCTTTCCAGGTTTTTTAATATCCATATTAGAAAAAAAAGAAACTTTTCGAATCAATTCTTCGAAAATCGAATTTCGAAAAAAATACTTCACCAGTGCAAACTTCACACAAGGAATTTTATAAACAGTGGATTTCTGTGACTTTAAATATTTTTTTTTTTATGAAATTTCAAGGGTGGTTTAAATTACATCTGTATATAATATCTATAAAGGTTAGTAAAAGGATTTTATGAAATTGGATTCTTGATTTAAATTTTTTTATAGAAAATAGTTAGGACGTTATTTATTTATTTCAAAGGTATTTTTTTTCTAAGATATCTATTTGGGTTTAAAGTGCTTATAAAAAATCAAGTTTATAAAAAAACATGAGTTGATATAATGTTTTTTGAAAGTAGGTCCACGTTTAATAAGATAATGAACTAAAAACTTTTGACAGGACGTTTGACAGGTGATTTGACAGATTATTTTTTGTATGGAAACACATACGGGAACTTCATAAATTTAAACGTTAAATGTCATTGTTTGATGCACGCCAAAGCTTCATCTAAATTTTTAATCGTAAACCTTCACTTGCTTAATTTTCGCTTGACATATGACATTTGACGTTAACACTTAATTTGACATTTCTGTATGTGTTTCTATAGAAAATTAACTTCAAATGGTTAAGCTTCAAATGGCATTACTGTCATATGACCTTAATTTGTCTCATTATGTTGAGTTTCAAGCACCGTGTTTTAACAGGTAATTTGAAATGTCAAAATTCAAATTAAATTGAGAACAAAACACCGTTAAATTTGAATGAACTCATAAAAATTTAAATGTAAATTTCATGTTAAATTGTTTTTTCTTTTGCATTTAATAATAAATTCTAATCAATATTTGTTAATAATAGCAAAGCTCTGTTATAGTTTTTTTTTTATTTTCAACATTTAATGTTCTAAGTTTTCATTTATTGTATAATAAAATTTTCTAGTACGTTTCAAGTACGTTTTCTTTTTATTACTTTATAAAGTAGTATATAAGTAGTATATAGAGATATATTTTGTATGGTATGGTATATAAGTTATGTGTGTAGTTTTGCAGTTAAATTTGTGATTTATATTCTAACATTGATTGTTACCGTCCTTACACATTAATAATAGTAATAAAATGATTAGGAATCGGTTATTATAATTTATTTTAGTTAGTTAGTGTAGGTTATTACAATTTTGTTGTTGTTAATTTTGTGTTTAATTATTCATTATAAATTTTTTTTCATTTACGTTATTTATTGTTGTTTCCTTACATTTTTTTTGTATGATGGCAACGATTAACATACATAATATTTTTTGTTACTTTTTTTTTAATAAACACTACATATATTGCATAAAATGAATACTCACGTTTTATTATTATTTAATTTTTATCTATTTTATTTGTTTGTTTGTTTTATTTTTGTAAAACATTCATA
Source organism: Culicoides sonorensis (assembly GCA_900002565.1). Classification (NCBI taxonomy): domain Eukaryota; kingdom Metazoa; phylum Arthropoda; class Insecta; order Diptera; family Ceratopogonidae; genus Culicoides; species Culicoides sonorensis. The sequence goes on from LN483380.1 coordinate 823,809, forward strand.
TTTTCTTTTGTTTTAATTAGTTTTTATCGGAAATCGGCTTGTATTGAAATTTCGTTACCAGTCAAACATTTCAAGCTATTGTTTTGGACTGAGAGTCAACGGATTTTCTCTTTGTTTCAGTGTTCCGTCGACAAAGTTTGCACTAGTTGCGAGATGTAAGTATCATGACGAATTCTGAAAATTTTCCATTTTTAACGGACAAATTTTTGAATTTAAATTCAAATCAATTTACCGTTATAGTTAACCATTCCATCGCCATCCATATCAGCCTCCTTTAACATATCGTCAGCTTCTTGTTGTGTCAATTTCTCACCCAAATTTGTCATGACATGTCTGAGTTCTGATGACGATATCAATCCATCGTTGTTTTTATCGAAAACTCTTTGGAATTTATATGTAAAAAAAAATGAGAAAATAAAAGAAATCAGATGGAACAGCAATAAAAGGCAATTTCACAATTCATATAATATTATTTGTAATTTGAAATGATATTTTATAACATTTTTTTGCTTCTTTTTTCATTTTAGATGCTGGACATGTGTTTGGAATTTATATCAATTTTCTGTTAAATTGCCAATTTTTCTAATAGTAAGTCCAATAAAATGATTTTTTGTATCAAAATTTTTTTGTTCGAGGGTTCGATGTTCAATAACTCACCTAAATGCCTCCTTTAACTCGTCCTCGCCATCGGAAAATGTTAATTTCTTTGACATCATTTGTAAGAACTCATTAAATTCAATAGTGCCATTACCATTTTCGTCCCACTCGTTTACCATATCGCGAAGTTCGGTTTCTATCATTGTTACAAATTCAATCATAATTGCAGGGATTATATGAAAAAAAATAAATGTATTAAAAAGAGTCATTTAACAAAAAAAAACATAAAAATGAAGATAAAAAAAAATATTATTACCAGTTGGCCGTTGGCCAAGACTTCGCATTACTACACCAAGTTCCGTTACACTGATTGTACCATCTTCGTCCTTGTCAAAAAGCATAAATGCCTCCTTAAATTCAGATACTTGTTCATCATTTAGCCCGTGCTCTTTCTGTTGGATGTTTATTTGATGCAAATTTAATATTAAATTTATTCAGCGATTCAATTGAATGAAGTGCAGCAGCGAAAGAAAGATAATCATAATTATTTTTATTATTACAATGTTTTTTTTTAATATGGTTTGTTATTATTGTGCAAGAAAATTTAATTTCCTTTAACGTCAACATCATCGCACAATTTCTGACACGTTAAATACACTTATGAATGTTGCATGATGTTTATTTCAATTGACGTTTTTTTTTTCGATTGTTATTTTTTTTTCGTCATCGTCTGAACACAACATCAAAGGAAATGTTCAAATTCACATTTATAAAATGGGAGAGACAAATTATTTATATGGTTTGAGGAAAAATTGTAATTGAAAATCCGATGCAATGTTTTGCAAAATGCACACAATGCATGAAATTCATTTTAAATTGGTAAAAAAAAACGAAATGTCCCTGAAAACAAACAAATAACTACACAAAAAGAAAAAAATACATACCAAATCAATTCGAACCACAAGATCATAAACAGCTTTTTTCTTTTTTCCATGTTTATTTTTGGCATTCATCCCAGCGGTTGCCATTGGTTTTGGTGTGCTGGGTGTCGATACAATGCTATTGCTCTTTCCACCGGTAGATGACTTGCAGGCGGGACCTTGTTTTGCACTGTGTGCCGTTGCCTTGGCCGGTGGATTCCCTTTTTGTCCATTACTTGGTGTTTTATCACGAGTCCTTATATGACCACTACTGCCATCTGCTGGTTTATTGCGGGCCTTAACACAAATATTTCATATTTTATTTTAGTACAAAACATACAAAAATGAAAGAAATTCAATAATAATAATAATAATAATTTGATAAAAAACAAAACGAAAAAACCGAAAGATGCAATGAACAGACATAAATTTAAAAACATTCTTAAATAAATAAATTTTTTCTGGTATTTCTCTACATCAAAACAAAGAAAGAAACATGCAAAAACTTTTGAAATATTGCAAATATGACACAAATAAAAGGTTATCTGATTAAATTTTAACATTTAACATAAATAGTTTAGTGAAATGAGTAGATGAAAATTAAATGAAAGAATTTGAAGGAAAAAAAATGTAAAACATTCTTATTATTGTTGTCATGATGATATTTACTTAAGTTATGCAAAATACACGCTATATAATGTACCGGAAGTAACATCGTATCACTTCATTTGACTAATAAAAATAATAAAAGAACACACTTGAGCATATAAAATGAAAAGGAGGAAAAACAGGAAAGAGATGATGACAGTATCAAGTCGTTTTTTCTTCCTTTTATTTACATCTTATTTGAAAAAGTGGGTAAGAATATAAATTATCACCTGTATGATAGAGTTCGCATTTTCGAGCTCACAAGATGGCGTTGATTGTATTTTAACGAAATTTTTAAGTTTGACTAGTAACTTTCCCTAGAGATAAGCGAAAGGTACTAAGATAGATCGAGAGGCCTTAAAACTCTGCTCTGACGAACTCACGAAGTGTCTTTCAAAATTTCTTTTTCAATAGATGGCGCTAGTTCCATTTTTTTCAATTCCAAGCCAAACTTGAGTTCAGTGATCACGGAAAACAATCAAGTGAATTCAAAATGTGAGAAAAATGCTCTCCAAGGCAACCTGAGGATGATGCTGAACACCATAGTACATGAAAATCTACTTCGATACCAATAAGAATAAGCCTAGTGATATTTTGAAATTTCACCCCTCATTCATGTACTTCATCACATTATATGCAGGATTATTATTATTATGCAACTACAAGCAATGACACGTCTTGGTTATAGTCGTTGGCCTAAATTGAATATAGATTGAGTGGTAATGTCTTCAATGCAATGCAATGAAATGGAATGGTATGTATTTCTTTTATTTTTCTATTTTTTTTCTTTTAAATTTAAATCTAGGTCAAGATTTGTTTCACATTTAATACATTCAACCTAATTTAATTTTCATTTTCAAAGAAGAAACATCTTCTTGTTAGTTCATGAAAAACATGTGAATTTAAATAATGTTTTATTATAAATTCATCATATAAAATTATTTTGATTTAAACATTAAATTTCAATTTGAATGTAAAAATTCATTATCATTATAATAAAGTAACATTAAACAGATGATTTCAGAATTTTTTTATACATGGCATGTTAATATACAATAAAAGTTGAATGAAAACAGTTTTTTTTCGTCTTTTATGATGAATGTAGAAGAGAAAAAAAAAATTGTTATGATGGAAAAACACACAAGAGTCCAGAACTCATTTATCACCACGTTTTATTTTTATATTCAGTGGAAATGTAATTAATATAATTTATACATAAAATGTGATTTTAGGCAGAAAAAAGGTCTACCCTACGTTATGTGTGATTATTAGCTGAGTCAACCAGATATTTTTATTATTTTATATTTGAATACAAAAAAAAAATATTCATTAACTTTTTTTCTTCTTCTTTTTCAGTAATTATAATATCAACCCTGACTTTTAACCATGACTTTGTTAAACTCCACTTGACAATGTTATTTCATTTTAATGACTTTGTTCATCATAAAAAAAATGTTAAACAAATAAAAAAGGGTTAAATAATTACAAATTGGTCAAAATGCGTATTAAAATTAATTAATTTTTTAAGGATCACACTTTAATGAATTTTTTTAACATCGTTTTTCATCATTATGATGATTTTTATTCTTATCTAAGAGATAAAATTAAAATGAAATGAAATGGAAAAAAATTATTATATTTAGATACTTCTCATTTTTATATGAGAAATAAATTTAAAAAAATATAATCATTTTCTATGTATTTCGTCATCATCAAAATAAAAATAAGAAGAAAAAAAATAATCAACTGGAAAATTTTAATAAGTTGTAAATCGAAAAATATTATGTTTTATACTTTGACTGGAGAATAACCACCTATGGGCGATGTGTGATGAATTTCACGTATGATTTAACGAAATTTTATTTAATTTATTTTTTTTTCTATGTATTTTTAGATTGAAAGACAACATTTTGATATGAAGCAATATTTCATGGAGGATGGACACAGAGATGTAAAATGGAATTGAGATACAAAAAAAAAGATTCAGGTAAGTCATGTTTGAAATTTATCATGAAAGTCTAAAATTGATAATAAGCCCAGAAATGTAGTGTAAGCTTAAAGAGGATCAACATGAGCTGACAAAACAATTCAAAGAAAAAACTCCTCTGATCGTCTTATTACAAAAAACCCAGAAAAGTAAACACAAGTCAAAAAATGACCTTAAAGCTATAATTCGCTCTTAGGTGCTCAAAAGATGGCGCTGATGGCAAAGAGTCAACTAGAACAGATTTACAGTCCCAAAAACTTCATCTAACCATCTCAATGGAGCCTCTTGATCGACACTGATAATCAAGGATCATACTACAAGTCAAGGAGCATGAGGACAAAAACTTTCACAAACCTCAAAGACCTAAAAAACTTAAGAAAAATCTCATTTCATTGAAGAGCGAGATATCTTTACAAATCTACGAAAAGGCGACTATTTTTTCGTACATTCAATCGTGAAATTCTTCATATTCAAACATGTTTGTTTATAAAAATCTTGTGTATCATCTCTTTTTAACCTTTTTAATGTACTATAAGATTTTTAATATAGATTTGATGAAAAAAAAGAAAATTTAGCATTCAGACAAATAACATTTCAGTAGTTAGTTACTCAGCGTCGTGCTCAGATCGTTTAAATCAGATCCCAATTTTATCTCTATTTAATTTATACATAAAGCAGACAGATTTAAGCTAAGAGTCAATAGCATACAAAAGCAAAAACAAAGAAAATGGTAAAATTTATTTTATAATTATACAGTTTTTTTATATTCGATTTATAAGTAATATTTATTGTTTTTAACACACATAATCACATTCCTTTGTTTATTTGTATTATTTTTATTTCTTACTTACACTTGATTTATTTTTTCAACTTGACTTTTTTTTTTATTTTCTTGGCTCTAATCAATAAATAAGCCATTGCTATTAGATTACAAAAGAATAAAGCTTTGCTATGTGATTCTATGTTTAACTGTGTGTTTAATCTCCAACTAATGGCAAGTGATTTATGTTACATTCGTATTTTTCTTCTAATTCTTTGCATAAATCTACAATTACTACTCGAAGTTGTACTAATAAAGTTTTTTTCCATGATTTTTTTTTTACGTTTTAACTTTAAATGCCGTTTTTTTTCTTTTATTATAATAATAAGGTACTCATTCACTTTAAGTGTACAGAAAATGTTGAGCACACTTCGTTCAAAAAAAAAAGGAATGCAAATATGTGAAAATTTATTACACGTAATATTCAAGTCCGTGGTTGCTCTTCCTTTAAATTTTTAACGTATTTTTTTTAATGTATTTAAAGTGCAAAGAAAAAAGCTTTATAATTTTTTTATTTTACATAAAATAAGGTAAGGCTGCTGCTTGTATGTTAAAATGTTAGAAAATATTTTGTATTTTTTCAGCTGTAGAGAGTTTTTGTTGCGTGACTATAAAATTAAAATAATAATAATATTTTTCATGGTTATATTGCTGTTGTTGTTGCTGTAAAAGTAGTCACTAGTCAGAGTATTTTAACATAAATATATAAAAGTTTTGGGAAAATGTTTCAAAAAAAAGGAAACAATGTGTAATCAAAATTCTTTAAACAAACTATTTTTTTTCTTCTTTTTGTTCTTTAATGATCATCATCATCATCATCAACAACAAAAACAAAATTTATGATAAAGGTCAAAGAAATGAGTGAGGACTTCAAGGCGGTACTTCGCCGAGCTTTTTCCATGTTCGAGGAGGAAGGTTACATAGACACCGATAAAGTGGCAGTTATTTTGAAAACTTTGGGACATGCTTTTGACAAAAAGGAACTTGCAAAGGCAATTCGCGAGGAAGACGAAGAGGAAGAAGGCCAACTTGATTTTGACGCATTTTGCCGGGTAATTTGCATGTTCATTCATGATGTCGATGAGGATGTTGACGATGAAGTGTTACAACAAGAGCTCAAAGAAGCTTTCCGGCTATATGACAAAGAAGGTAATATAAAATATCGATTTTAATTGAAAAGAAATTCATTTAAATGTTTCTTCCAAGGTAACGGCTACATCCCAACATCATCACTCAAAGAAATTCTAAGTGCACTTGACGACCAAATGACAAACGATCAATTAGATGAAATGATCACTGAAATCGACACAGACGGTTCTGGCACAGTTGACTTTGATGGTAAGTTAATTTGAAGAGCGTGGGTGATAATTTTTGCATCAATTCATTTTATTTTTTGTTACAGAATTCATGGAGATGATGACTGGAGATTAAACGGAAAAAAATAGAAAAAAAAATTGTTATTTTCTGTTCCCACGTTTAATATAAATGATGTTTTATATCACTTTTTATTTTTGTATGAATCCACAAATAAAATAAAATTTACCTTTTTTTTCCTAAAAATAAAATACCATTCATATGACTTCCATACACACACAAACACAGCACACGCATCACATGTATGATGATGATGATGAAAAAAAAAGATTGAAACATATAAAAATGCAATAATAACTCAAATATTATTTTTTATTACTTATTTATGATGTTTTTTTATTATTATTTTTTATATAATATTTACTGGAAATCCATGTCATGAAAGAACTATTAATAAAAATTGTTACGCCATGTTATTTGTCTTTGGAATGAAAATTTACAAGCATGTCATATTTAATTAAATATGTGTGTTTTTTTTCTCCGAAAATTCATATTAAAAGAAAAAACGTTATTTATTAGTAATTGAATGTGATGAAAGTGAATTATTATTTCATTAAATATTTATAAAAATTGATGGTCATATGAATGTGTGGGAAATGTGCATAAATTGTGCGTAGTCAGATATGAACAACATGATGCTTTGATGTTGAGAGGTCCTTTAAAATGAAAAAGGACGATATGGGAGATGTTTATGATGCAGTTAACAGCTCGAATTATGCTGATCAAATGCACAGTGGGCCAAAGTGACTAAAATTTGACTTTGAACCGATCTCCTAATGGCAGGTAGCACTGAGTTAGTTACTCGTAAGGGTTTCCAAGTGACCTTGAATTTCAATTTTTAACTGTCTGACTTTAAACAGTCTTGTTAAACATCATTTGAATTTCAATGCCATCTGCATATCAAAAAATCTGATACAATTTATAGTCACGTTAGCCCACTGTTCGAAACTTTTCGATATCAAAAGTTCATTTTTTGACCTTGAATCGCAGTTTTATTTGCCATTTCATATCTGACTTAGGAACGTGAGTGTTATTTTTTTCATGGTTACAATGTGTGAGGGGTATTTCAGGACAGGGAAGGTAAGCTCTCATTATAAACACGTTTACAGTGTTTTTTGTTTTTAATTTCATGGCAAAAGGACTCTGAAAGCTGAAATATTTCAATGATTATTATTAAAAAAAAATATCATATGATTAAAAAAAAACAATTCCTACTTCTAAATTCAATAACAATTTCTCTATTTTATAATAAAAAACATTAACAAAAAATTGAACTGTAACTCGTAACTAGCAGTAACAAACGGTAACAATTCTAAAATGTTCAAAATAAAACTGTAAGTGCATCATCATCCTAAATGTTATGTTATGTTATTTTATATTAAAATTTTTTATTTCATTTTTTTTTTGTTTTAACCAAAATAAAATATAAAAATAAACAAAAAAAATATTGATATAAATTTAATGCCATATAACTTTTGACAAGCAAAAAAACGTTTTAACGAAACACGTGTGTGTAACTCAAACTAAATGTATATTAAAATTTGAATCAATGATGGATTTTCTGTACCTGACTGAGACTCCTAAAGCTACTTGTGCTGACACTTCGTGCCTTGAAGAAATAATATCATAAAATTAGATTATACAATTAAATTGATATTCAGGGACTTTGTTTTTTTTGTTGTTGTGATTTTTTACTAAGGGTCACTACTTTGAATCTAATTTCACTCAATTCAATTTGATCAAATGACACAAAATTATGAGATATCATTTCGTATGTTTCAATTGAAATCAGTATTTTTCACTCATGTATTACAAGAAGTAATGTCAGATCTGATTGTAAGACAAGATGAAGTGAAAAAACCGTGTTGAAATTTCCAGCAACTTTTGAAATGATTTCTTGTCAACTTTTAGTTAAACAGAGCGATGCCTTGTATGAATTTTGAATTGAATATGGTGGCGCCTTGTATTAATATACATAATTTTTCTTTGAAAATAAATTTTTGAGTCTCGAGAACATGAGTATTGATGATCTGTAAAGCTGTTGGATGGGAGATTTTCATTTTGGCACTTGAAATTGAGTCTAAGTAAGGCCAAAAAGCATTTTCCAATCATCTTAATATCGTTTTCAGAATAAAAGACACGTTGAGCTATATTTATATAAATTACATCAATTATCGATTAAAACCCGATCAGATTTCTATAAAATGCCCATCAAACGTCACTTGGGCTGACAGTGCCATCTAGTAATTGTCACTCGAAGTTTTTATTTTTTTGTTTCTTTTTCAATTAACTTTACAAAGAAATTTCAATTCAAAGAAAGCGTTAACAGATATTTGTATAAGGCGTCGCTTTAAAATCGTTCTCACTTTACATTTAAATTGTAGGAACTTTCAACACAGTACCAAAATAAATTGTAACTAAGCTGTCTTATTATCCTTTGGGAAATCATTAAAAAAATCAAAGTAAAATCACATTTCTATTGTTTCTCAAAAAAAATATTAATCATCTGGTAGGGGGAGAAAATGTAAAAAGATGACAGATAATATTCTCTTAAGTGAACGGATTACACTTGAAGTTGCTTTTATACATCATTGTCATATTATATGACAAGATACATATACATGGAATTAAGGAACATGATACAGAATAAAGATTAAGTAAATATCATGTTTAAAAGATTTCAGCTTATCACTCTTAACAGACAATACGTCAATTTTAATCGAAATTTGATTGAACCATGAGCACCATGAAAACTCAATAATCAGAGTATTAGAAAATGATTGATCCAACAAAAAAATGAGCATACGTGAAATCTCGTGTCATTTGATCAAATTTGGTGTGATTCTCCTTAGAGATATCATTTTTTTTTGTCGCAGCCATCTTCAGACATGGTCTTCAATCAAAGTGACACATTTTTTTTTGTGACAAAAATTTTCTCATTTCTCAGTCCTTTAAACATTAATTTGCCCAATTCAATGTGTATCAAAGTGAATAAAAAAAAAATAAATGTCTCGTACATTTTAAAATCAATTTTGTATTTTTTTTTTTGATTTTATCATTTTAGGCGGGTACCCCAGCTTAAATAAATGTTCCAATTGGGAATTTATTGTATTATATTATATTATTATTACATTTTATTTTATATTTCAATTTAAAATTGAAGCATATAAGAGCTAAAATCACATAAAAATTGATTTTTTTTCAGCCTCACTTCAGAGAAAATGATGATAACAAAAAAATTATTACTTTTTCAAGATATTTATTCACTCGGCGTGTGTGTGAATGTGAAAAAAAATCGTATATTCAATTTAATATTCACATATTATGTTAAAAAAAAAGCCTTCTGGTTGTGATGTAAATTGTGAGTGAACAAAAAAAAAGAAACGTTTATTTTTCTTTAAAATAAATATTGAAAAAAATATGCTTAATATGTTACTCAAACCCACCCATTTTCAATATCGTGCTTCTTTTGACTGTGATTTTAATACACACTTCATAAGAAAGCATGACAGTAATATAAAAAAATGAAGAAGGAAAATCGAAAGAGAGTGACATATCAATATTAAAAATTGATATTTTCAACATGTTATTGAATGAAGTATGATATCTTCTTCATATTTTTCGCATTTCCCGGTAATTTTGATTCATAAACTGATTTTAATATGAAATTGGGTATTTTTTGAGATGGAAGTCGTTCAAAAATTTTACATCTCAATTTTGATTGAATTTTCGGACTAAGGGTGCCATAAAATTGATATCAAAATGCGCTTAAGCACGATTTCATTGAAACCCCATATTTTTTTACATATTTAATGAGTAAATTGTGTTTCTATAACAGATTTTGTTAAAAGGTGTCAAAATCATGTGTATTTTTTTTTTTGATTTTTATTTTCAAGGATGCTTGTTATTTTCTTGTATTTGTATTTTTTTTTTGGTACTTAATAAAAGGGAAGCATATAAAAATATAAAAATTTAGTTCTAGTAACAAACTTTCTACAAATAAAAAAGTGGAATTTTTCATTAAATACCTTGCTTCTGGTTCGTTGTGGAGGCGTAAAATCTTCTTTTGATTTTCTACGTTTATCTTTTAAGATCATACGAGCAGCAGCAAAAGCCATTTGTGCTTGATTTTATTTGTAAGTTTACTTTTTAAAATTGATTTTGATATAAGATTTTTCTTAAAAATTGTAAAAATTATAATAATAATAATAAAAAATTACTTGACAGATTAGATAGATTGGTGTTAAATTTAATTTTTAAAATTTTTTTTTAATTGATTTAGATTTGATTTAAAGGTGTTTGATCTAATGCTCCGATTGCATTTAATTGATTTTTGTGTGTGTATAATTGAAATAAGTTAAGATCAAGGCGATTCACTATCACATCAATTTTCTGTTACAACATAAATTGATATTATTTGTGCCAGTTTTATACTTTTTTGTCTTTTATTTTCTTTGTTTTATTCTTAGTTTTCCATTTCGTACGTTATAAATTTTAATCAAAAGTTATTTTTGCACAATCCGATATTTGAGTTGTTGCTTCGATTACTAGTTTTATGATAATTGATGGTGGTGATGAAACTGAATTTAGTTTCTTTCTCATTTCTCGCTTTCTCGAAGATTAGAATTGAAGTAAATAAATGTCGATTTATTGAGATTTTTTACAGATTTAGAGAATAAAACACCTAGAATAATAACAATTATAAGAAGAAGAAATTCTACAAATTTATACGAAAAAAAAGTTAAATCTACATTTAAAAATTTTTTCCTAATTCTATAAAAAGATTTTTGTTTTTCACGATCAATAGGATTAACATGTAAAATAAGTTAAAAAAGATGAAAGAAGAAATTTACATTTGTTTTGAAGAATTTGAGCAAATTTTTATTGAAACACCTTTGATATAACAAGAACAAAGGCAGATTAGAGATACATTTTTAAAGTGTGTGTGTGTTTGGTTATGTTAAGACAATTCAATTTCGAAGAGCTTTTTCCTTAGATTCTTGAAAAAAATTCGATTCTGTACCGTCTCTCCGCCTTTCATTGACAAATTTTATTTAAATCGAATATCGAATGAAAGTGAATTTCGAGCCAAGTCGAATTTCGAAGCCAAGTGGATTTCGAGTCCAGTCGAATTTCGAGTCAAGATGAATTTCGAGTCCAGTCGAATTTTGAAGGCAAGTGAATTTCGAGTCTAGTCAAATTTCGAGCCCAAGTGAATTTCGAGTCCAGTCGAATTTCGAGTCAAGACGAATTTCGAAGTCAAGAAGAATTTCGAAAACAAGTGGATTTCGAGTCCAGTCGAATTTCGAGTCAAGACGAATTTCGAGTCCAGTCGAATTTTGAAGGCAAGTGAATTTCGAGTCTACTCAAATTTCGAGCCCAAGTGAATTTCGAGTCCAGTGGAATTTCAAGTCCAGTCGAATTTCGAGTCAAGACGAATTTCGAGCCAAGACGAATTTTGAGTCAAGACGAATTTCGAAGCCAAGTGGATTTCGAATCCAGTCGAATTTCAAGTCCAATCGAATTTCGAGCCCAAGTGAATTTCTTTCATTAAAAAAAAAATTTCGAGTCCAGTCAAATTTTGAAGCCAAGGGAATTTCGAGTCAAGACGAATTTCGAGTTCAGCGAAAATACGCTCTCCAATGTCATTCACGATCACATTCTCCACTTTCTTATTACTCATTATACCCACACTCTCATAAAACACCCTAACAGATTTGATATTCCACGCTTTCTTGATGACGACGATCATGATGATAGTGTGTAATACAACAAAATGGCAATATAATAAAATAATTCCCTCATTTATATGTATAAACTCAACTTTAACATTTTCTTCCATCTTAACGTTTTCCTTTTCACTTCATATTCATTCTTCTTCAGCTCATTTATTATTGTTATTGCTGTAACTTAAAACACACAAGCACCCATAACTTAAAAAGAAAAAAAAACAAAAAAAAATGTCATTAAAACAATACAAATTCCTGCAATATACAATTTACTGTTAATTTTAACGAAATTTTATCTATATAAATGAGGGAAACACCGACGAAATTCGAATTAGACAAGGCATACCATGTAATTTTTGTGGGTGACAGTTTTTTTTCTTCATTCTTTTTTATTGTGCTTACGTTTAATTTTTCTTCTTTCTTTTACTTTTATATGAGAAGTTGTCAAAAAACTGTTTCCTGTTTAGTTTGAAGTGTAAAATAATGAATAAGCAAAATTAATTCACTTGTAATAAAATATTTTTTCTCCAGGTTTTTCCATAAATGTAATTTAGACTCACAAACAAAAAAAAACAAAAATATTTCATTTAATTTTCGATGGATGTGGTAAAAAAAAACTACACACAATATATCACTTAAATAAAGCTATAAAAGCCGCTCCTTTCTTATTACTGTTCTGATTAATGCTGTGATGAGGTCAAGTGAAATATTAGCTTGACGTGTTATTTAGTATTTATTTATGTAAGGGATCCCTCTTTTTTTCTTTTTTTGTTTGTTCATTTGAAATGAAAAAAATGATAATTAAAAGATAATGTGGTTTTATATGTCAAAGACCTAACATGTCTTGGTTTTGACGTGTAATTTACGTGTGTGTACCTTTTTGCATTGTTTGAATGGGAAAATTTCAGGTAAAGTTTTTTGAATATGAATTTTTTTTGATTAAAATTTTTAAATTTCATTTCAATTTGATTATTTTAGGATTTAAGGCCGAGAAATCTTATTTTTTGAATGTGAGAGCCCGGGAAACCCTTAGAGGGTCAAGCTGACGTCCATTTTCAAACCTAAGTAATTGAAATTTTTGAACTGTACGCTTCACCCTGATCAAATTTAAACTATTTCCATTCAAAATAAAATCACCCTCATAAATCATTAAAAACTCCACATTTTTTGTAAAATACCAGTCGTCTCCACTATTCTCATTAACGTGTCTCATGCAAACCATCATTAATTAAAACACAATTCCTTTAAATTTTTAATCATTTAAATAAACAAGTGAAATTTTTCTTTTCATTCAGTTTGGTTTTTCTTTTTAACTATTTTGTAATACAATTTAAATTTTAATAAGTAAGTACTTGGTATGGCCTGATACGACTTATCACACTTTTGCCGATCGACACTCCCCTTTTAAACACGATATGCATGTTTTCACGTTTTAACCGTTATTTTATTTTTTTATGTTTTAAAGATTTATGTGATATTTCAATGTCAGTGTGTGTGTGTGTGTGGTCAAAAAACCTATGAAATTTAATTTTTCAGTCACGATGCACAGAAAAAAAAATGCATAACATATGCGCATCGGAATTCAAACAATTGAATTGAAACAATTACATGGAAATTTTCCTTTTCTGTTCATTTTCGATTGTTTTTAATCTAAAATAAGAATCAATTGAATTGAATCAAAATATTGTACAATTTTAATTTTGATCATGCGACACATATTTGAATGCGTGACATTTGAATAAATATGAATTTTATTATAATCATATAAGATTATTATTAGTATTAACAATAATAATAATAATGGGGTACAGAGAGGAAAATAATTTTCATTTAATCTGGAAAATTTCCATTTAATATTTTTTTTTGCATATAATATTCAACATATTGCAAATCTATCCATAGAAGAAAATCAGAAGGCGCCCGATTGTCGTCATAAATGGCAACAAATTTTTCAAAAAAAAATAATAATAATACTTGTGTATGCTATAAATAAAATTCATATCGATATGTTTTGCTATTTTCGAGTATTAGAACATTTGCTCTCTGTTTATCATTGTTGTTGTTGTTATGATTGTTGGAGACTCTGTGTATCAAGTAACATATAATTTGATGATGATAAAACAAAACAAGTAATAAAATGATATTATTTGGTCCAATTCAGTTATATCTGGTTGAGTAATTGCGTGTTCCGGTTGAGAAATTGATTTTTAAGGAAGATTTTTGGCTTGAGTTTTAATATTAATTGAACCGAGTCCCCTCTACTCTTAACCCAAATCCAGTGAGACATCTGTGGGAACGAAGTCCCTTCTTGCGAAAGGAATTTTCTAAAGCAAAAATATAAATTCAAACAAATTTTTACGTTTTTGAGTAAAAAAATCAGATTTTTGTAAGTTTTAGATAAAAGTGACCTGAAGCAAACTTGTAGAGAATATTTCAAGCTGCAACTTTGCTGAACTGACCAAGTCAATATTTCATATACTATGAGACTAAAAATGGCGAAAATACAATATTTAGAGCTCACTTTTTGGAAAATTGCATAAGAATAGCATTTTTGCTGTAAATGAGGTATTTTGACTAGATCCACACCCTCGAATTCATTATTCAATTGTTTCTTTTATATCTCAATTTTCTGTAATTTTTCCTCATAATTTTGCAAGGAAGACAAAGCACAATAAATAATAATTTAATGCTCACTCATCAAAACGAACCATAAAATATTGTTGAATTGCTTTATTTTTAAATGATGAAAACACAATTCAAACGTTCTCATATACAATGAAAAAAAAATCTCAAAGGATTTGTAATGAAGCAATGTTACACTTTATTGCCATGTGTCATATAATTGAGTGTATAAATTTCTGCTTCTATGATAAAAAAAAATACTCCATTCATTATTATAATAAACCAAAATAAAATACAATATAATGAATTGTGTATCAATTTCTAATCAAATCATCACAATTGTATTTCCCCATTAATTCTTAATATAATACACAACAATACCACAAATAACCTACCTAACTATAGTTTGCATTATATTTTGTGGTAGCAACAAATATACATATTATCATATGGTCTCAATTCATTATTTTTCGTTTTTGTTGGTATTCTCTCCACTTTGGCATTTATTTGTACAATGAGTACACAAAATTTTATTATTTATATAAATAACTGATAAAACTTGTTCAAATTTGTATTAATTTTTTGATTATTAACCATGTCACGGAAATTTCACACAGCAAAAAATCATGGAAAATTCCCATAATAATTGAATTTATCGCTTTAAAAATTTTTTATATTCTCTCTCTTTAAAACATTGACACACTTTCCAATTTTTTCATTGTTTTGACTTGCATTTAAATTGTACACAAGAGTTATGTAACATTATTAATGGTTGTTATGTGATGATAATAATCAATGTAAACTTATTGTTGGTATAAAGAAAAAAACATTATATTTCCTTTCTTGTATATACATATTTTCCTCATCACGTATGCAATTTTGTGAACTTTACATAGACTCACTTAAAACTGTATACATTTATCTCTATTATTTTCCTTAATTTCCGTTTTGTTTACCAAAATGAATGATTAAACCCCAACAAAACACTTAATGACACCATTTATTTAATATTATTATTATTATAATACAATGGTTGAGACCTTTTACCCATCAATAAAGTTATATATCATATAGATAAATATCATTTAGATCCAAACAAAACTTTCACATACTTGAACATATATCCAAGAATGGAAAGTGTGTCCATATCATTAATTTTTTTTTTTTTGCTGTATCCTCTTCAATTCCCAAAAGATAATTTAGCATAATAATAGGTTTAGTAATAATAATAATAATAGAACATGAGTACATATGGAAAGGTATTCAATCTAATGAATAAGTAGGTAAGTATGAGGATTTTCTGTGCTGATTCATACATAAAATTAAATTTAAAGGATTGAAGGAAAATCAAGGTAATTGTTTTCTGATGAAATTCAATTTAATTTTTTTTTGCTCTTCTATGTTCTCTTTGTTTTGCTATTCAATTCAATTTTAAATTCAATATAAATTGAAGGTATTCCCCTGTTATTTGCTATTAATTTTAGATTATGATGAAATAAAAGTAGGGTTCGGAATTTTAAAAGTTAATGGTTTTAAATTGATTTTATAATGAAATGCTTTAATTTTTAATGAATTGGGGATTGTGATGCGCTGGTTAAAGTTGTTCAGTTTAAATGAACTATAAATGGACAGGGACAAATCAGGAAATATGTAAGGTAAGGTAAGATTTGTTTTCATTAATGAAATGGATGAAAATACTGTATATAAGACGACTTCAAGTGGTACTTAATTTGAAAGAGTTAGACGGCCATCAGGAGCGAGAAATCGGAGAAGAGATGCTAGCGCCTAGAACTATAACGTTGAACAAGCGTCGGCAATAACCGTATCAGCTGAGAGCAGATTAGGATTGAAGAGTACACCTAACCTCCTAACATTATCACCAGCATACGCAGTCCGACCAGTTGCTGTCCACATCAATCTTCAAGCAATTAGTGATATGATTACACGTATGCAAGCAATCGCCCAACGCAAACAATATTACTTACTTATTAAACTACACAATTTATTGCTATTTTCAAAAGTGTGTGCTGCCGAGGAAGCAAATCGATATGCAGCTGGTATTGACCTGACATTTTGTAATGTAATAAGTGCCGAAATAATGACAGTAATCGATTCACATGGCGTAAAGGTACCCACATTCCTATCATCGATCCTATTCAATATTGGATGGTTCAAGTTTAAAGGCCACAGAGTTGTCCCTAGTGTGTCTCAACCGCCTCAAAGCAGAAGTTCCTATTAAAGATACTCTACGTAGTAACTACTTCACCCTCATTAGTCAAGTAGGACAAGGAGGTGTAGCTATTCAAGATGCAGATCGTGAATTTTTACCTTGGCTACGCGTAATAAATGCTGTTGCAATGTTTTACAATCGATTTCAGTAATGCTATAGTTGGTTATAAGATCCAATGGTTAATGGTGACCCATGGGGAAGATTTACAGTAGTGAACGGAGCCTTCAACGAACAGAAGTGTTGCACAAAGGATTTTAAGATATCTGTCGGTCGTGACACAGAGGACCCTCGTGCTGAGGATCCAGATGCAATGGAAAGAAGCATATTTATAATGGACAGCCAAAGCTCTTTCATGATTTTGGTCAGTGCATTAAAATATATAGTATACATATAGCGTTAGATCATAAGCCAAAATATAGTCCAGGTAATGGGATTTTTTTTCCAAACCCTGTTAATAACCGTCCAACTGTTCCATAAAACACAAAATTATAGAAAACCAATTTCAAAAAATTATGATAAAGCGAAAAAAAGTACCTTATTGGATAAGACATTGATTCATCGTTACATTGTTTCATGAAATTTTAATGAATATTATCAAATAAAATTATAAACCATTTTCGTTTAATACCATAAACTTTTCATCAACTTTTCCTTTTCAATTCAAATTCAAAAAGGTGTAAAATTAAAAGAAGAAGAAAACGGAATTGAAACAAAACACGAAGCAAATTCCTTGTGTGTGAGAGAGGGAGTGTAAAAAAGCAAATAAACACCTTTTTACGCATTATTTTACATTTGAATAAATTCTGTCTGATAAAGTAAAAGAAAATAAAAGGAAAAAGAAATAATTCTATAACATTATAATAAAATCAATAGTTTAAAACAAAATTTACATGTAACATTTAACATTCTCTCACAAAAATTTAAATGTTAATATTATTACATAACACTTAACTCTTCATGTTATCACATTTACACACTCAACTAAATTTTAAATTGCATCTGCAAATACAAACAATCAAAGTAACAAAGTCCATACAAATTTATTTTTTTTTTGTTATTGCTCCTGATTGTGTCAATTTTCGATTTTATTATGTTAGTGATTTTATTTTTCTGTGTACATTTCAACAATCTCTGTATAATTTTCATTTGTGATATGATTATGGTACATAATTTTATAGCGAAACACACTTTATTTATTGATTTGTTTTTTTTTTCGTTTCCTCTTTTGTGCTTTATTTTTTTTTTGTATATTTTTATTAACTAATTTTATTTTACTTTTATGCATGTGAAAATATTTAGTGCTAAATATTACATTAAATTCGAATAAAGACGGTTTTTATTGAGAAACACACACATTTCCATTTTGTTATATTTTAATGAAATGTCATAAATTTCATTTCAAGTTTTCTTTTTAATTTGAACAAAATCCAAATTAAACCACATTCAAATAATAATGCATCACAATATGTTTCATTTCATTTTACTTTATTTTTACTTGTATTTTTCGGACATTTTCTCTTAATTTTCCCATTTTTTCACTTGTCTGTTTCATTTTACTTGTGTTATTATTTTTATTATTATTATTATTTTGCCATATAAACAGTCAGCTGTCACTATTAAGAAAAATAGACACTTGATCAATTTACTCAGATTCTATTTTTTTGTGTTTGTTTCGCTTCAATACACACATGATATAATTGAAGTGTGTGCTCATGTGTGTGTGTGTGTGATTGTAAATGTAAAAAGTTTGTTTTTATGCTTTATAGTTAACTATTATCATTATTATTAGCAGATGTGTATCTCTAATCCACCTTTTCTGATATGTTATTTAAGATAAAATAGAAGGGAATTATTATGACGATTATTTTAATGAAAATAAAAGAAGAGGAAAAAAAAGAGAGATAAGAAGATCTTGAAAAGGATGAAATTTAAGATAAATATCAAATTTTGCTCTATCTAAGATTTTAATGGATATTAAACTTATGATGATAGTAGAAAAGTTAATTTTCGGTATAACATTTAACATCAAGATACTTTTTTTATGTACAACATTAAATTAAATTTAAATAAATATTACTCTTTCTTCTTTCAAATTTTTTTTCTGTTTTTTTTTGGATATTTCTAGATTAAATTTTGTTTATCAATTTTGATTATGTACAAAAAGGATAAAAACAAAAATAACAAACAATTTTTTATTATATGTGTATTATTTCTTTTTAATACCGTTTCACTTCTTGTTCACACATTAGCTTTTATGCAACACATCAAAGTAACTGACCGACCATACAATTTAGGTAAAATAATATTGTTCCTCGGAAGCTTTGCTCCTGTCTAGATTACACACACGTACACACACACACACACACACGGCACGCATAGAAACTCCTCTCAGGAAAGGTACGTGTTGGCAGACTCATGCGCACACGTGTTTTGCTCCATGTAAAGTCCATATACATTTTTATTATCATGATCGTACTCTGGCTCCCTTTAAATAAAATTCATGTAAGGTGGCTCATCATTCAAAATCATCTTCAATGTGCTCCCAATGTTACATTGAATTGATGTTCATCCTAACACTTTCCCCAAAAAAATTATATCTATGTGATACGGCGGTGATATGGCACGTGTGTGTGTGTATGTGTGAGATTGAGAGAAAAGTGAGAGAGAATGAAAATCCTGATCCTTTACTTTTTGATATAATGTTAAACGTACATTGAACAAAAAACATTTAAAAACAACCTACATCAATATGAAATTTGTTATAGCTATGTAATGTCTTTAAATGTTTGATACATCTTTCATTGGCGTTCAATGTAGTGTACAAATAAATGGAAATGTTCCTCTCAAAAATATTTTACTCCTATCCCCAAAATGTGAACATTCAAAATTTGTGTCTTTTTCTATGAATGAGAGACAAAATCTCCAAAAAAACATGAAATAAACTAAATAGAATGAAGATAAAATATCATTCAACAATACGAGAACTTAAACTGTATATAAACGATAATGAAACGCACAGTATTATTAATCGCTTATAACAGTACTGTATATAAAATAATAGGGATGGTAGTTTCGAGAAAATTTGTGTTGCATTTCAATTAAAAAAAGATCTTGAATTTACGAACTCATAATGGAGACGCCAGGTTATTTTATATTTTTTTATAATTTCATAATGGAGACGCCAGGTAACTTATAATTTTCTAAAATGCCTTAATGGAGACGCCAGGTTACTTATAATTTTCTAAAATGTCATAATGGAGACACCAGGTACTTTAAAATTTTCTATAATTTCATAATGGAAACGCCTGGTTATTTGTAAACTTTAAATTTAGCATAAAAGGCCACATTCCACTAAAAATGCATTCAAGAGCATTCAAAAAAAATTTTAATTTAAATTTCTTAATTATGCACATTAATTTAATTCATACCCACATTTATTACAATGTGTGTGTGAATGTTTTTTCCTTTTTCCTCCTTCAAAATGTCACGACTCTCGGATATTTTACACAAAAAAAAACATAAGAGTTTGTGTAACAAACATTAAATTGAGTGTTTAAATAATAATGACATTCTTATATTAACGCTCACTTAATATGAATTTTATGAAATTCAACTTTTCTTAAACATTATAATGAGAAAAAAAAATGGTCACGCAAATAAATTAGTATAATTAAGTTCTTGTATGAATTTCAGTGTACAACTAAAATAATAACTTTCACATTATTAAATAAATGGTTCTTAATTTTTGCATTTAATGTAAAAAATGAAATAAAATTAAAGGAGTCACGATTTGTTTCAATCATGGTCATTTAAGAAAATTGTTTATTATTAAAAAATCACTTACTAATGGCATTTTAATTTACTCGTGATATGTGAAAAATGTTACATTTTAAGTACATTTTCAAGTAATTAAGGGGATTAGTGGTGATTTAATTAAATTTAATGCATTACTTTTGCATGACAATCAACTTAAAGGGATCGGTCTAGGTTTTTTAATGCTCTCTCGATTTCAATGAGTCATTTTCTTGTGAAAATGAAATTTTAAAATTAAAATTAAAATTTTTTACTTGATTTGAAAAAACACCACCATCAAAAACTTTTCTGATGCTTCGTTAGTCGTAATTTTTACATTTTATAATGGAGATGCCTGGCTCCTAAAATTTTTTCTTGCACGGAATTTTCAGATGCATTTTAATGCACTTTTCAACATCATTCAAAAAAACTTTTCCCTACAAACAAAATTTGTGTTTAAATTGTATTAAATTAAGTGCGCTCTAAGGTAATCCCTTTTAACACACACATTTTAAGTTACATAAGTTCTTTTAAATGTAATTTTAATTTAATTTTTACATATACACACACGAACAAAAAAAACTGAATTACATTACAAATGCCTGCAATTGCAAAACTTTTTTTTTACATGATTTTAAGAGGTTCTGCAGTAAATTCTGCAGTAACCTTTCCATTTTTTTAGTTGAATAAATTTAAATTAAATAGAAATAACAACAAAATTTTCCTTTCATATTCAATGTTAATGTTTATTTTTTAATTTAGCATATTTGTGTTAAAATTGCTCAGCACAAGAATTGAAATTACATGAATTAAATACAAAAGCTACCTTTAAAATTAAGAATAAGATTAATTTTTTTTATTTAATTAAAAGCTTGAAAAGAAAATAATTAGAAAAGAGAAAAAAAAAATCATCTATTTACATAATATTTGGTTTGACAGATTATCACATTATTGTACAATTTTATAGCTACAGTTATTGATTTAAAGAATAATTTTGATACAATGTGCTTTGTTTGATGATAAAATAAAATTAATAAGATGGTTGATGATGAACTTCTTAGAAAAAATTATAAAAAAATAAAGAAAAAAAAGTTTCATGTTTATTAGAAACTTACCCTTCGCATGACACGTAACGAAAATGAAGAGGTTTTCATGTTGTTGTTGCCTTAAGTTGTCTATTTGTTTTGTTCAAAGTTTTCTTCTACTTCTCCTGTGATGATGATGATAAACAAGAACAACAATAAGAAATATTAAAAAGAAAAATGAGACTGATATAATTTTTTACAAGTTTTATATTGTATTCGCGCTACTAATTCCTTTCAGACCGCGTAGCGTCCGAACGGTTCATCTAAGAGCCAATGTATGTTCTAGACTTATGTTCGTATTCAGCGTGGGAGTGTTTATGGATCAAAAAAAATTAGGGTGACCATACAAAAAAATAGGGTGACCATGAAAAACTCGATTTTCCAAAAATTTTCCGAGAAAATGGAAAATTTTTTTCATGCCAAAATTTTTGCCTTATCATTCTGAGCAACTTTGCCGAAGACACCCCATACCTAAATCAAACAGGAAAAATTTTTCTCATACAACACAAAAAAAAATTTTTCATTCACATCACATTCATCTCTTATTACAAGTTTTATATTGTATTCGCGCTACTAATTCCTTTCAGACCGCGTAGCGTCCGAACGGTTCATCTAAGAGCCAATGTATGTTCTAGACTTATGTTCGTATTCAGCGTGGGAGTGTTTATGGATCAAAAAAAATTAGGGTGACCATACAAAAAAATAGGGTGACCATGAAAAACTCGATTTTCCAAAAATTTTCCGAGAAAATGGAAAATTTTTTTCATGCCAAAATTTTTGCCTTATCATTCTGAGCAACTTTGCCGAAGACACCCCATACCTAAATCAAACAGGAAAAATTTTTCTCATACAAGACAAAAAAAAATTTTTCATTCACATCACATTCACCTCTTATTACAAGTTTTATATTGCATTCGCGCTACTAATTCCTTCGAGACCGCGTAGCGCCCGAACGGTTCATCTGAGACCCAAAGTATGTTCTAGACTTATGTTCGTATTCAGCGTGGGAGTGTTTATGGATCAAAAA